>APFE030554160.1:115159-126283 GCA_000404065.3 Pinus taeda | reverse complement strand
GAGATATGGCAAATAAATAAAAATATAAATAAACTAGAGGTATGGTAAATAAATAAAACATCTTTTTATATTTACTCCATAAACCTCTTTATATATAAAGAATACATAAAGCCTATAGGCCAAATACCATGGGACAAATAATTATTAATACCATGGGCCAAATAACATATTTATAAAAGATGTATGGTAAATAAGTAAATATAAAAGACGTATAAAGAGGTATGGTAAATAAATAAAAACATATCAAATAGGATTAGAAATTAATATATAATTATATACCAAACATATGGGCCAAATACCATGGTAAATAAAAGAGATATGCTAAATAAATAAAAATATAAATAAACCAGAGGTATGGTAAATAAATAAAATCTCTTTTTATATTTACTCCATAAACCTTTTTATACTTACTAACACTCAAAAATGAGGTTTTATTTAGGTGAAGCCTATGGGCCAAATACCATGGGCCAAATTATTATTATTTTCTCTTTAAAAGCTAATTCTATTAAAAGGAAGGAAAAATAAAATTACAATGAGGCTACAGCCTCAGCCGAGAACAACTAAGTTCCTTTTGGGAATCATAACTGCCCCATATTTGGGGAAACCAGTTTAAACTTACAAAAAACCATGCTAAAGACCGGGAGAACAACGACAAAACTGGAATGAAGTCTTGAGATATCACCATCTGAAACAGTTGAGAAACAAGATAGAAACAAGACAAAAATGCCTAACCAGAGAACGAGAAACAAAACCAAAGACAACAGGACCTGACCAGTCAGCAGCAAAACTATGAGGTGGCACTTGGGAGGCCACATGGCGTTACATTGGGATGTCCTGGTCAGGAGCCTCCTCGACAACTGGACACGCGTTCCCATACCAAATCTCATCTTCCTTCGCCACATCACTATTTGCCCTGCCACCTAGAAGATTCGTCACTTGAGGGATGCCACTCGAGCTGCCAGCAATGGCCATCAGATTTGTGGCACCATGAGCACTGCCACCTAGAATTTTCGTCGCCTGAGGAATGCTGCTCGAGCTGCCAACAAAAGCCATCGAAATTGTGGCTCCATGAGCGCTGCCACCTGGATGCCAAGTGTCGCCTACAATATCACCTTCAACATTCTGACCACCACGCCTGGTTGCCCTGCCTTCATCCGACGGGAGCTGCTTAGAGCCCAGATAAACTTCCATTCTGCGAATGTCCTGAGGTTGCTTTGCAGAGATTCACAAGAGCACTATGTTGTTCTTCTTCTTCAGAGAAAATGATAGTGACATTAGCTGTAATAATGGGCAGGTTCAGGTTGCTCTGGAACCTGAAATGATTTGAATGGAAGGCAGAGTGAGGATAATGTCTGCGGGGCGGACTAGGAGGGAGAGAGCTGGCCTGAGAAGGAGGCGGAGAAACAGGTGGTGGTGGAGGAGCATCACTATTCGTAGCCTGAGAGCGAGCGCTACCACCTTGGTCACCTCCTTTGCAACTTTGCATGCAGTGGCGAACCATCGCGCTGCGGCGGGAGAGAAACTCAAGAGAATTAGGGGCCTAGAAGGAAAGTAGAGAATGTGCAGAGGGCTCCTGGATAGGGTTCAAATAGCAATGTTTGGAATGGGAATAATGGAACCCATTGCCAAAGGTAAGATAGTAAAGAAGCCAACAACGTTTTCCTGTAACAGTTCTATTGCAGGGATTTCCTGCTTGGAGTGAGCAAATGCTGAAGTACGGAGGGCAAACAGATGGGTTGATGGGCACCATGTTAAATCGAACATCCTTCATTTCTCGGCTGGAGCAAGCATTAAAGACTTTCTGCAGGGTGGCTGCTCTCGCCTGAAGTGAGTCTGTAGGTGCCATGACTGAACCTGGGATGGTGCGCTGGCCACCATCTAGCTAGGCCGAGCACCGTCAATCCATCGCCTCACCATTAATGTTTTGGAAATTCACCCACATCCGGGTTGGGCCAAATTATTATTAATACCATACAAAAAAACATTATTAACTCTAATATTAACATTAAAAGATTAATATTATTATTCATATTAATATAGTATAATATCAATATTATTAAATCTAATAACTTTGGATTAATGAAATATTAAATCTGTTACATTATAATATATATTGATATATCATGATATATATTAACTCTAGATATATATTGGAGGGAAGAACAAATACATAGAGTGATAGAGGTGGACAGATAGGGGGAGTGACAAGGGAGAGAGGGAGATAAATGGAAGGAGATGGGAGAGGAGGATTGGAGAGAGAGAGAGAGGGAGAGGAGTGAAAGAGGTAGAGAAGGGTAAGAAAGGGAGAGGGAGACACAAAGATAGAGGGAGGGAGATAGTGAGAGGATTGGAGGGCACAGAGAGAGAGAGAAAGATAGGGGAAGAGAGAGGAAGGTAGGTGATAAAGGGAGAGAGAGGACTTGCGAGAGAGGAGGAGAGAGGGAGGGATAGGGAGATGGAGTTGGAGGGGGGGAGAGGGAGGGAAGAAGAAAGAAATAGAGATTGAGAAGTGGAGACAGAGAGAGAGTGACAAGGGAGAGATGGAGAGAGAGAGTGTATGTTTGGGGGTGAGATAAAGAGATAAAAAAGTAGAGAAGGAGAGAGGGAGGGATATAGTAACATAGTTGGAGAGAGAGAGAGAAAGAGAGAGAGATAGTGATGGGGAAAGAGAGAGGGAAGTAGGAGAGAAAAGGAGAGAGAGGAAGTACGAGAGAGTAGATTTGAGAGAGAGGAGGATAAAGGGAGGGTGAGAGGAGGAGAGAGGGATGGATAGGGAGATTGAATTGGAGAGGGAGAGAGGGAGGGAAGAAGAAATACATAGAGAGTGAGAAGTGGAGAGAGAGAGGGACTTACAAGGGATATATGGAGAGGGAGTGTGTATGTTTCGGGGTGAGATAAAGAGACAAAGAAGGATAGATGGAGAGAATGGGGGAGAGAGGAAGAGAGGAGAGAGGGAGGGATATAGTAACAAAGTTGGAGGGTGAAGAGAGAGAGAGAGAGAGAGAGAGAGAGAGGGGGGAGAGAAAGGGAGAGAGAGGAAGGAAGAGAGAGAGATGATATGAGAGAGTGGAGAAAGGGAGGGAAAGAGATATGGAGTTGGAGTGGAGATGGAGATGGAGTGGGAGATAAGAAGGAAGAAATAGAGAGAGAAAGGTGGATAGAGAGAGAGGGATTGATAAGGAAGATGGAGAGAGAGGGAGAGAGGACAACGGGAGGGAAGAGAGATAGAAGTGGGGGAGAGGGAGAGAAGGGGAAGAGAGGGAGAGAGAGAGGGAGAGAGGGAGGGAGGGATAGATAGATAGATAGATTGGGGAAAGATAAGTAGTAGGGATAGTGAATTCTAGAGCAAGTCGAGTGCATTTGAAATTCCCTGACAAAGGGAGATAGAGATATAAATGGAAAGTGAAGAGAGGGAAGAATAGTAGAAGAAAATAGTTTGATATTAATCACAATGAAGACTATTTGTAATTGACTATATTCTTATTATTCACATTTTCTATCATTCAACACTAGCATTCATCATTTTCCATCATTATAGTTATTAACAATATTTATCATCCCAACAAACTAAGGTAACTAAGAAAATTGAAAATTAAAATGAACAGATTAATCTAAGATATATTTAACATATTTAAAATGATTATATTAATATTAGATGAATTTTCATATTATTGATAAAATTAATCATATATTCATTAGATTTTCTTGGCCACGAACAAGTGAAACCAGCCTGGATCAATCTTAACTCCAGATCTATCAAGCACCGAGAGGGATCAAATCTCTCAAGGTACAAACCTTTCCTCAAATTTTGCACTCAAAAAAGAGGTTTGCACCTCAAGAGATTTAATCCCTCTCGGTGCTTGATAGATCCAGAGTTAGGATGGATCTAGGCTAGTTCCTAGAACAATTTTGAATATGGTCAGATGTTGACGTATTATATTGGTGGAAGTGATGGCTTATAATGGATTATAGATGACCACAAACTATTATATCATAAACCAAAGCCTTCTACAGGTGGTGGTTTAAGGTAATCCACCAACCAAAAACATGCACATGGAGCATTACTCGTCTCTCGCTACAAATTTGAATCTAACTATATGATGTGGATTGGATCATTATATTGTGTTTCATCCATATCAATTCTTTGAGAGTGGAAAAAAGTGGAGGAATTAGCTCTCAGGACCATTTTTACCAGTGGGACTTAGTTTGACAAGTTAAGGTTTGAAACCTTCTTGGATCATTTTGAGGCGTCGAAAAACATTTTTTGGGGGGTAAAACTTTTCCACTTTAACGTCTCATCTTTTTCTCCTATTCTACACATAGAGACCTTTCCAATAGTGCAAGAATTGTGTTAATCAAAGTCTGTATACAATATTTATGCCACTCAGAAGTTGGCATTCATGTTTTCACCTCCATAATTTGAGAGGGTGTCACATCAACCACAATTATTCATGAACAAGGGGCTAGCCACATGATTATGATGTAGAAGACACTAGAATATTCTATATTGTAATTATGGTTAAGAATTGAGGTAGTAAAACCTAACCATTATTAGGTTATCAGGTTGTGCTATAACTGGGCCACTAGGAGGAAAAGAGATTTCATTTGTTTGAGTGCATTTGTTCCATAGTTGAGAAAAAATAGCTGAGAGGGATAGGAGATAGAACACACAAATAGGATTTTTTCACTGTAGTATCCCACAAGCCACAGACCATACTTATTTGTACTCACCGACATTTACTATTTAGAGAAAGAGAGAAGAGCAGCCTCACCTTCCAGTTGGGTTTTTCTCCCGAAAGGGTTTCCCAGGTCATATCTTGTGCCAAATGTGTATGTGAGCTTTTATTTCACTGCTCTCTATTTTCTTCATAATTTGAATTTTCATGTATATGTTATTAACAATAATTCACATATCTATAAATCTAAAGAGAAATAAAATTGCAATAGTGTAAATTTTGGATTTTTAAGTTATTTTTATCATATAGGTTGTGACAAACTGTCCATTGGAATATTCACAATAGTCTACAGATCATATTGCTACTAGAGTAGGTTTCTTTGTGTATATTATGGATATTATTGTGGGAATTTGTAGGGGATCTAGATTTGTTGGGCCAAAAGTTATAAAACCCTAATCATGGCCAACAAATTTGTGAATAACCCTCGTGATCCTGTGGAGGAGAGGTTTTCCTAGTTGGAACAACAAGTCGCAGATATAAATCATAATGTAAATATGCTCAAGGCTACCTTGAGCAATAAGCTTGGGATATTCATAGAATATGGGGGTTCTAATGTAGAGGAAAAATCAGAGGGGGGATTAGGAGGTCAGGAAGAAATAGAGAATCATCCAAAGAAAGAACCTGGAAAAGATCAGCCCAATTCAAGTGCCATGAATCAATCACAACCCATGTTTAAAATGGAAGAAAAGGTCGATATTTGATCCGAGTGGATATTAGTGGCCACTCACCTATTCCACTTGGACCCTCACCATTGTTTCATTTTAGTTTCCTTAATTGTAGCACAACTTACTATTTTTGGTAGGTTTTCAGCTCCTAAACTTCTCCAGTCATTTTGAGGGACTAAAAATGTTTTTAGGGAAAACGAAGACATTGAAAAAGTTTCAAGCCAATTTACTTGTTTTTTTTCGGCCTCCTCTTCAATATCTTCAAAATGAGGTATTATGATAGCCAAACAGAGACTATATACAAAGTTATGGAAGTTGATGTACAAATTTAGCCAAATGGGGCCCACAGTTTTGGTGCTTCATCTCCCTAGGTTAGGGTTTTGAATGTTTAGGGTTTTCCATTATTTATCAATAATAAATAGGCCTTCGAGCCTCATTGTAACACAGTTCAGAGGTAGGTAGCCACCACATCTCTTCTTAGAGAAGCTACCATCGCCCATGCTAGTTTATTTCCATTTATGTATGTAAGCATATTTCATGATGCAGTCGGAAACATTGGTTCAATATAAACCCACAATTGGATCTATAAAACCCAACAATCACCCTGTCGAACACTCCTTTACTTTGAAAACTATGCCTTTTCCTTTCGAAACCCAAAAGCCTTTGAAAAAGATTAAAAATAATACTTTTCCCCTTTTGGGACCAAAATACTCTCGGAAATGTCAAAACAACGCTTTTTCTCCTTTTAAACAATTATATGTGCTATTGCAGCGAATTGAGATCTGGCTGATTGGACAGTTAGGATTCAATCGCCATATCGACGATCAGTAGTTGCAAGGCCCTTATATCAACGCTATCCCTTGGCAGAGGTCCGATGCGATATCGCTAATCACTATTGGTGATTGCAATATGCCCACTTTACAATATATCACCTCCACTTCAAAACCCCGATGCGATATGTTGCAATCAGAAGTCACAAGGTTTGGGTATCAGGCCTTTGATATGCACCAATCCAACTGCATGATGCGATATATGTGCTAGACTCAATAGGATCCAAAACTCCCATGCATAAAATTCCAAGTCCGCTTCCCCGAACCCGCTAACTATTTAGCGTGATTTCTCTATGTAAATGGCATTCGACAATACAACAAGTAAACACACTGGGGTGATGCTATGTGGTTTCCATGGACCCGATAGCATTAAAACTTCCACCCATAATAATTTGAAGTCCGGATTGTCAATCCAAATGTGGTTTTGTGCCTGATACTTAGTGTATTTTGGGTTTTCCGCTTGCTAAACCAAAACAATGGAATGAATTCACCAACTGATCCTTTAACACAATACTTCTATTATAAAGTATGAAAAACACAAAGCCAGCACCAATATCATCTTTATAGAGAGAAAAAGCAAACATTCAAGGCCTCCACGGGCTATTTATATAATAATGCACGCAACACTGATGTATTCACCATAAACACATTACAGAGTCTCGACCTTAGGCCTGATTACACAGAAAAAGACCTATGTCCCAAAAATACAATCCACTCACTATCTCTCTATTCTCCCTCAACTCATCCTCTCGCTCATTACATTTTCCTTCTTTTTATCCATCGATAAACACTCTAGCCATATCTAACAACAAAATCTCTATTTTTAATAGATCTAACAGCAAATATCTAACTCCTAGCTCTATGCTAATAGTCTCTATCTCTAAATCTAAAATAAGATAGTCTCTAACTTATTACAATAATGAATGATAACTAATTTCTTGAGAGATCCAATCATCTCAGTAAAAACTGCCTTTTTACCACTCAATTCAATGAATTTCACCTTGTTTAGCCACAACATGTGAACAAACTTTCACATTGTTGGCTAAGTCTGGATGCTCCTGCATCAGACTCTCGAGGAAGAAAAGAATCCTCCTTCAAACTTTCAGGACTTACTCCATACTTCTGTAGTTCTATTTCTATCAACCAGCTAGCATCCTCCAATGTTTGTCCTTTCCATTTGATTATATACTGGAAATAAGTTTGTCCTCTAGTTCTTTTGGATACTCTCTTCTCCAAAACAGCTTCCACTTCCTTCTTAGCTGACTTTGGCATTTGTTCTTCCCAGTTCATAGTTTGAACTTCATCCCTTGTAGCTTCCTCCTGCAACTCTGTCTCTGCCTCTTTGTATGGATACAAATCTGCAACATTAAAAATGGGGGATATCCCAATCCCTTCAGGCAACTCAATCTCATATGCATTGGCTAAAAAATTTCTTACTATTTTACAAGGTCCTATCTTTTTCATTTTCAGTTTGTTGTAAGTTTTAGTAGGAAATTTCTATTTCCTCAAATGCACCATCACTAAGTCTCCCACTTGAAATTCTTTCTCTTCTTTTCAGATCTACCCTCTGTTTGTATTTGTTGCTACTTTCCTACAATTTGCCTTTGACTTCTTCCTGTAATCTTTGCATCTGCTCTGCAAATTCTTCAGCTTTTGCACTCCCGGTTTCCTGTTTTCCCAAATTCCTGAGCTCATACACACCTCTTGGATGCATTCCAAAGACAATCTAAAATGGACTCATTCCAGTGCTTCGGTTTGGAGTATCATTGTAAGCAAATTGAGCTTGAGCTAGTGCCAAATCCCATTGTTTGGGATTCTGATATACTAAACTCCTTAATATATTTCCCAAGCTCCTATTCACTACTTTGGTCTATCCATCTATTTGAGGATGGTATGTTGAACTAAAACTGAGGTTAGCTCCCAGTTTCTTTCAAAGTGTCCTCTAGAAATGCCCTACAAACTTGGTATCTTGATCGGATACAATACTCACAGGTGACCCATGTAATATTACAATCTCTGAAAAGAATAAATTAGCTATGTGTGTTGCATTGCTAGTTTTCCTACATGTAATGAAATGTGCCATTTTAGAAAATCTATCTACTACAACATAAATGGACTCATTTCCTCTCTGGTTTTTTGGTAGTCCCAGAACAAAATCCATGCTAACTACATCCCACAGTCGGTTTGGTATGGGCAATGGCTGATACAGTCCTGCATTCTGACTCCTTCCTTTGGCATGCTGACATATCCTGCATTTCTCAGCAAACTTCTTAACATCAGTTTGCATTTTTGGCCAATAATAAAGAACATTCACCTGAGCGAAGGTTTTATCTTGTCCAAAATGACCAGATAATCCTCCACTATGTTTTCCCTTTACGATGTTTTCCCTCATGGAACATTTGGGAATACACAACTTGTTGCTTTTAAATAATAGGCCTCCTTGAATTAGGTAGTCCAAGCACTGACTTCTTTTATGGCTCATTGGATTCTTAACTGTTGTGTAGATATCTTTGAAATCTTCATTATCCTTGTACATTTCAATCATTTCCTCAAATCCTGCAACACCCAATTTGAATTCTTGCATAATAAAACTTACCCTGCTCAATGCATCTACTACTTTATTTGACTTACCACTCTTATGCTTTATTACAAAAGTAAAACTTTGCATAAATTCTACCCACTTGGCATGTTTCTAATTCAGCTTCGGCTGGTTATTGATAAACTGTAAGGCATGATTGTCTGAATATAATATGAATTCTTTTGACAACAAATAATGTCTCCATTTTTTCAAAGCCTATACAATAGCATAAAACTCCTTATCATAAGAAGAATATTTCTTCTTTGCATCATTCAATTTCTCACTGAAATATGCTATCGGCTTTTGCTCCTAACTCAGAACTACGCCAACCGCAACTCCACTAGCATCTGTCTCTACTTGAAAGACTTTCTCAAAATATGGCAAGGATAAAATTGGCTCCTCTGTGATTTTATTCTTCAGAAAATCAAAATTTTTGTTTGTTGCTTCTATCCACTTAAATGGTTGATTGTCTCAAGGATTGGTGCACAAATTTGACTAAAACCTGTTATAAACTTTCTGTAAAAACTTGCAAGTCCATGGAAGCTTCTTACCTCAAATATGCTTCTTGGAGTAGGCCAGTTCCAAATTGCTTGGACTTTCTCAAGATCCATCTTCAAGCCTGCTTTAGAAACTACAAATCCCAAGTACACCAGCTCTTCCTTCATGAAACTACACTTTTTCAAATTTATTAGTAGTTTCTCTCTCTGTAGAGTTCTTAGGACCAACTTAAGATGTTCTAAATGCTCCTCTTTACTTTTACTAAAAACCATAATATCATCAAGGTACACAATAACAAATTTACTTGCATACTCCTTCAAAACTTCATTCATTAACCTCATGAATGTGCTAGGTGCATTAGTGAGTCCAAAAGGCATCACTAACCACTCATACAACCCACTATTTGTCTTGAATGCAGTTTTCCATTCATCGCCTTCCCAAAACATTATTTGATGATATCCACTTTTCAAATCTATTTTAGTAAAATATCTAGATCCACTCAAATAGTCCATTAAATCATCCATGCATGGCAAAGGAAAGCTATACCTAGTAGTGATCTTATTGATAGCTCTATAATCTGTGCACATGCGCCATTCTCCTCCTTTCTTCGGACTGAGTATTGTTGGTATAGCACATGGACTAAGACTTTCTCTGATCATCCCCTTATCCATCATCTCCTGAACTTGCCTTCCAACTTCCGCATTCTCTTAAGGAGTCAATCTATGTGTTGCTTTATTTGGCAAGCTTGTTCCTAATATTAGGCCAATATGATGACTAATACTCTTAATCGGTGGCAATGCATTCGGCAACTCATCCACAATAATATCAACAAAACCATCTAACAACATTTTAACTTCTTCAGGCAAATCATTCAAGTCTGTGGAAGTCAAAATTACCTTTGTTCTTCCCACAATAGGAAAATGCAGTTCCTCATTCTTCACTACTTCCTATAGCAGCTCCTTTCTGCTTATCAGCATAATACTACTCCCAGATGCTCCTTTATCAGCATCATTCTTCAATGGCAACAACGTGTGCTTAGTTCCATCCTTCTCCATGGTATAGGTGTTTCTCCTCCTGTCATGAATCACTTTTCGATCAAACTGCCATGGTCTCCCCAATAATATATGACATACATCCATGGGCATTACATTGCATAAAATCACATCTTTATATGTACCAATTTGTATCTCAACATTACATTGTTCTGTCACAATGACTTGATACCCCTTCTGTAATCAAGACACTCTGTAGGGTGTAGGATGTACTATCTTTGCTAACCCAAGCTTATCAACCATCTCTGTGGACACAAGATTGTCATTGCTTCCACTGTCAATTATTACTTTGCAACACTTACCTTTTCATTTACAGGTAGTTCTAAACAAATTCTTCCTTTGTGCAGGTTCCCCAATCTCCAGCTCTACTCTAAGAAAAGTCTTTCTCAATAACAGTGATTCACCATCTTTAGGGGGTTCTTCCTTTTCCATAAGTCGAGGTGGTTCTGGATTTGCCTTAGCCACATTTGCATTCCTCTGACTTGCTGATTTGTTATGAGGACAATCCCATGACATATGTCCCCATTCTCCACATGTATAACACTGAATATCTCTTCCTCGTCCTCTTCCTTTGGGCACAAATCTTCCTCTACTAGATTCTTCCCTCTGTGGTGGTCTACTACTTGAGCTTCCTGCTTCATGTTGATGTTGTTATCCCCTTGATTTGGTAGCTACTCTACCTCTTGTTGAGCTTTTTCCTCTATTCCTTTGACTCTGTTTCCTCAATATCTTCTCTTCTGCCTTCAAACTTGCTTGATAGGCATC
>APFE030554160.1:65703-111147 GCA_000404065.3 Pinus taeda | reverse complement strand
TAACAATGCATATAAATATTAAGCATTAATTATAATTTTAATATTTTGATCATATAAGATTTAAACATTAGGGTCAATACTAAAAATTAATCATAAAAATTTTGTAATTAACAAAGACTAATTAATTTTTTAATAAAACTGTTAGTGAATTAATAATCATTAATAATACTAAGTCATAGCATTCAATTTCGTCAATAACCATAAATACAATTATCAAGATGTAATTATCATTAATAAAATTTAATAAACATTAATAAAATCAATAAATTAAAAATATGTTTCATGGCTTAATGTCAGCTCCATGCATTCCCATCCCAACCCTCTCCTCTATTTATTACCCCATTAATCTTTGACTTATTCACTCATCTGATCCTGATGATGAACCAAGAAGGTTGGTTCGAAATGTCGATTACAAAAAACATAGGTGTGATGAATCTGGAAGATATTAACACATGATATCAACTTATCAAGGATGGAAAATCGTTCACCATCAACGCGCATAAAGGAAAGTTGAAAATTTCACTGGTAAGTGCCAACTAAGCCAAGAAATTGATCAGTGCCAACAAGAAGTATGTTTTATTTTTTTGAAGAGAAAATTTGTTTGAAAAAGTGTCCGTAAGAGGTAAGTCATCCTTGGAAGGGTGTACTAAGAAATAGAAACAATAATGGAAGAGTTGTTACGGGCATACAGGGTATGTTCTGAGAGCCTAAAGGGTTACCACCTAAGAGGGAAGTGGAGCATGAGATCCAACTATTGCCAAACTCGTCATTTCCAAACATTGGGATATACAGGCAGGTTGTTATCAGTGGAGAAATAATGGCAACAGTTATAGGAATATGTTTTTCATTCAACTAAGTACATCAACATGTGGGACACCCATCATCATTGTGCTAAAGAAGGACAGGACTTGGCGGATGTGTATAAATTAGAAGGCATTGAATAAAATCATTCTCAAGAACAAGTACCCCCTTCCCAGGATAAATGATTTTTTGGATTAATTGTAGCAATAAAAATACTTCACCAAGATGGACTTAAAGTCTAAATATCACCAAGTTTGAGCTATAGAAGAAGATACCTGGAATCCCGCCTTCAAAACCATGTAAGGTTTGTATGTGTGGTTATTCATGCCATTTGACCTGTGTAATGCACCAACTGTGTTTATGAGATTAATGCATGATGTATTGCACCCTTTTGTAGATTCATTTGTTATTGTCTATTTGGATGATATATTGGTATATAGTGCTACTTGGAAGGAACACATCTCACATTTGACGTAGGTGTTGGAGACATTAAAGAAGCACTAGCTACTAGCAAATCTCAAGAAATGTGAGTCTTCACAGTAGCCTTTGGTGTATCTAGGGTATGTGATAGGTGAAGGAGAGCTAAAGATAGATCCTGCCAAGATGGATTCCATCCTGAAATGGATAGTACCTACTAATGTTTTTGAAGTAAAGAGTTTCATTGGGGAAACACAACACCTAAGGAAATTCAAAACCTCATTTTCATCATTAGTAGCACCACTCCACACCATAACAGCAAGTGGCAAGAGTTTCCAATAGGCAAAGGTTCAACAGAGGGATTTCGAGGAGCTAAAGAAGAAGATCAGTCAAGCACCGATTCTGGAATTACCAAACTTACTACAACTCTTTAAAGTGGAGATAGATGTGAGTGGGTATGACATGGGAGCGATATTCATACAGGGAGGAAGGCATGTATGCTACCATTCTAAAGTATTTCATGGGGCAATTCTTAACTACCCTACCTATGACAAGGAACTCTATTCCTTGGTGCACACTGTGAAGAAGTGGAATCATATCTGATGGGAAAGGAGATAGTTATACACACATATCAATAGCCATTATTGTACCTATAGGCCTATAGTAAGCTACAACAAACCATCCATTACAAGTGGTTGGTGTTTCTACAACAATTTCACTTGGTGATAAAGTACAAGAAGGGTAGCACAAACAAGTTGGCCAACATGCTCTCAAGGGCCACCCACATCAAAGATAACAACTTTGGGGACTCTTATGCACATGGAACCATTCATCCATGATGTATATAGAGAGGCATATTTAGAGGATGAGGACTTCATGGAGTTTTTTCAGCAGTTACAGAGTTAGAGTCATGTGCATGATGGCAACAACACCATTGACTACCACATCCATGATGGGTTACTCTACAGGATGGATAAGTTATGTGTTCCTAAAGGTGAGCGATTTCAGCTTATTAGAGAGGATCGCACCTCTAAGGTTACAAGGAACTTTGGTGTAGGGAAGACCGTAGAAAACTTGTAGAGGTATGTGTATTGGCCCAAGATGCAAGAGTAGATATCTAGGTTCATAAGAAGATGCATGCTTTGTTGTACTAGCAAGCCTAGCAAAAGGAAACAAGGTATATATCATCCCTTACATGTACCCACTCATCCTTGGGAAAGCATTTCCATGGACTTTGTGGGAGTTTTACAACAACTAGGAAGGGACATGACTACCTGTTCATAGTAGTTGACAGGTTTAGCAAGATGTGTGTTATGATTCCTATAAAAAGACTATAAATCGGCAAGAAGTGGAAAACCTATTCTTTGGACAAGTTTGGGTGCACTTTGGGATACCAAGGAGCATCATTTCAAACAGGGACACAAGATTTCTCAGTACATTTTGGACTACATTGTTGGAAAATATGGACACAAACTTAAAGATATATACAATATTCTATCCACAGACAGATGGGAACATAGAAGTAATCATCAAGACTTTGGTGCAACTTCTGAGGGGATACTACCAGAAGCATTCGAAGACCTGATATGATAATCTAGTATATATACAACATTCTTACAACATAGAATTCCACACTTTTGCAGGAAAGTCCCCATTTGAAACTTGTTTGGATTTTTTTCATCATCACATTTGGAAATTGGATATGGGTAGGAAGGAGGAGCGAGGGAAGATCTTACAGGAGATGTCTCGAGGGTTCAAAAATTTATAGAGAAGATAAGGAAGATCCATATATAGGTACAAGAGGCACTATAGAAGTCACAGAAGAAATATAAGGCTAGGTGTTGAAGGTGGGAGATAGAGTATGTTGAACAAGAAGGGGCTACAAGGGCCTGATAAGAAAATAAAGGCTCTGAGGTATGGTCACTTTGAGATACTAGAAAATGTGGGTGATAATGTCTATCAACTCATTTTACCACCATATATGCGTGTTTTCTTAGATTTGAATGTATAGAATCTGAGAATCCATTAGCCTTCCATGCTAGGTCAAGAAGAATAACATGTCCTACCTTTTGTGGAGATTTGTCACCAAATTATCAGGTAAAGCTAACAGAAGATATAGTTTTGCATAATAGGTCCAGAACTATAAGACAGAGACAACATTCACCTTTGCAGATTAGGTTGTGTTTCCGCCTCGCTTGCACACCTAGGTTAGTGTGGGAAAAATCCTCAACCCCACAAGGTGTGATCTTGGTGGAAAATTAAAAGAAGTAGTTTTCACCTAATCCCTACTCTCTCTATTAAAGCTCCCTCCTAGTTAAGCTAAGGGGGGTAGTCTATAAAGAAGGTTAACTAGAGGAAATGTGAGTTTCTGGGAGACTAAAGTTAGAAGGAGATAATTATCAAAGATAACTTGATTTCAAAATGAGAACAAGCATATAAATATATAAGCAACATTCAATGAAATATTCAAAGTATAAACCAGTGCTTCAAAATAAATGGGAAATGCTTGCTCAAAATAAAATTCAAGATACAATGATAAATAATCCTGCAACATCAAATGTTATACCAAGATGAGAATATAAATATCACTTGCAACTATAAAGGAAATAGTACTTGGAAGAAAATGCTCAAGTGACAAGATAAGGACATCAATTACTCATGAGCTAAATGATCATCAAAGTGACAAATACATGAAATTACTTGAAATAGCATTACACCAATGAAGAGTATTCCAAGTACAAGAAAGCTAATAGTTGCAAAAGTGAGAAATTCAGAATAGTTGCACAATAAAATAAATGCTTCTTGAAATAAGGATGATATATGTAAATAAGACTCAAACAAATCCAAGATAGAATATGTAGGAGAATTGAATTTGCAAGTTGTGATGTATATGTGCTCCTGGTTTATTTTATTAGTTGTATTCTAAAGAAAAGTTTCAATTGAACTTCGGTCCCCAGACCTCACCCTCGCCTGGAAATCTAGATCTCACAGTGAGGAGTCAATAGAGGTGGAGGGTCCCTAATGTTGATACAAGCAACTTAAGTGGGAGGTTGATTTTAGAGATGCTTGAGTGAAAGTGAAATGACAATGCCCAAGGTAAATTTTCACTAACAACTTCAAAGAAAAATTAGAAGTATACTTGACAAGAAATTTAAATGGAGTTATAGGCTTCACAAAGTACTTGAAAGAAAGTGAACCAAATATGAAATTGCAATATTGCTTCCAAATAAATATGCTCCAATAATGTCAAGATTAATCAAAATAACTTATGAAATACCTTGCCAAGTAAAGAAATGGAAACGAAAAAGTGAAACTAATCAATGCTTGAAAAGTGAAGTACTTGCTTGTAACTTGAATGCACATAAAGAAAATTTGCTCATAAATAAATATTGCAAGTTGTAGCTTGAGAAAAAGTAAATTTCATACAAGTGTTTTAACCTGAAAAGGAAGTTAAAGTTGCACAATTTCAAGCACTTGAAAATTGAAATAACAAACTAGATAATCTCACTTGTAAATGGAAAAGTAAATGTGAAAGATACGTTAATCCTAAGAATTAAAGTGAGCGTTGAGCAAGTTAGAACAAGTGAATGAAGTGTAAGAGTTTGAACCATGCAAATTTAATCCACCCAAGAGAAAGTATCCCTCTAAATGGAGAGATAGGATACCATGGGAGAAATCTCCCAAACTCCTACAAGCTAAACTAAAATTTTATTAGAGACTTTGTTACAATGATGAGCCTCTCAAAGGCCACAATTCAACCAAGGGAGAAACTCTACAATAGTATTCAAGAAAAATTTAACTTCTCCTTAGAAATATAAGCAAATGAGGAGCAAATGAGTAGCCTCTTGGAATCTGAAAATTTAGGACTGATTTTTGCTTGCAAAAATCAGATTTCTACAAAGTTAGGAAATAGTACAAAAATTAGAGGCTAAGCCCATATAGGCTCATGACCTTCTTGGAGAAATAGGCATCCTTTGAAAAGGCTCAAGGCTTTGAATGAATGCTTTCTCTAAGACCCACAACCTCCTTCTTTTTCAACTCCAAGTATCTGTCAAATATCCTGCAAACAAGAGCTATTAGTTTGGAACTCTCTTTTACTAAAATTTGCCCCAAATGTGAGCTATTTGGGGTTGCAAAACAATCATATTTTTGATCTTCAATCAGCACTTTTCAAGATGAAGCTCTTCAATCCTCCTTTTAATATACATAATGCAAGCAAGAGGACAAAATTAAATTCATGGTTTCATGTCAAAAATGATATTCAATGCAAATCCAAATGCATGCAACAAGAGAGAAACTCTCTTATGCAAACAAGAAAGGCCAAGCCTTTGTTATTTCTCTAGAAGCCTAATAAATTATTTGAAGAACAATAGATTAAGAAAGAATTTAAATTATGGTTTTGCGATCTGAGGGAGCCAAGGGAAAGGAAACTTCCTCATTGCAATTCGGAAGATAATATCCTTGAGGCAAAATTGATTAAGTCCTTCAATCCTTGAGCTTGAGAGTGAATTGGTCTACTGGAGAGTTCTCCCATGCCCAAGTAATCCTTCAATAAACCCTAAAAAAATATTTCTAGACACTTGAAAATATATATTAGCTTTCATAAAGGATTTAGATAGTATAATGGGTGAAAGAGCTAGAGATTCCTTATAAAATCATCTAGTGCTTCCCACTCCTAGAGGATTTCTCTACTCAAAAATAAATACAAGATAGCTTGCATATATTAATCCAAAATGAATGGAAAGATGATATCTAACATAATCCAAATTGCATATAGAAAATAAAGCACATAAATCAAAACAATATCACCTCAAGAAGATAAGAAGAGCACCATCAATAGTACCCCAAAGTATTTTTTTATTATTATATGAAAATGAGTACACAATCCAGTAGAGTCTCCTTAAGCCCAATAGCTCATTCTAAAGATACAAAAGGAGAGCCCAAATCACTTAAATAGAGAAATTGGAGAATATATCTATGTAAACCTTGATGCCAAGTGGAACATGGTGGAAATCACAAGGAAAATTCGAATTTGATGTTTGAAGCCCCAAATGCCAAGTGTAAAGACCAAATCTGGGAGGTGGGCAGTGTATTCCTCTCTTTCCCATGTTCCAAAATCAAAATTCCTTGTTGTAGATTCAAAATGTTGGGTGGTATGGACAACAAACTCCACAAAATCCTCAACAAGAAGATGCCCAATACTTGTGGTGTGAACAACTCTGCAAATCAAACCTCAATATAATGGTTAAATTGTTATGTGTGGTTGTTTATAAGTGTTGTGTGTAAATGTTGAAGTGAAGGGTGTTGAGGATGCCATCAATAGTTGTGTGCAAGTGGTAAGGTTTTGTGAGCTATATTTGAGACATTACTCCATACTTTTATCATAAAATATTTTCTCAAATCTTTGATAACTCTCTCAACCATGCGTTATTTTTTTCCATGAGCAAATTGCGCCCCAAGCTTGGCCCACCAAACAATTTCCCATGTGCAAAAATATTGTGCCACTTCCTCCTCACACATGGACTTTGACTCACTTTTTCGACTTGAGTGATTTTCACAGACATTTCAACCTCAATTGGACATCTGGGAATTTTATTTTCTCCATTTTTTATATTTCCTCGGTTATTTATTTCTCGTTTCCCCACTAGAATTATGAAAAAGTAGTTTTAGGGGGTTTAAAATGATTTTTCACCCCTCAAAGTGTGTCTTAGTAAAAATTTGGGGAGGAGAGTTGTAATTTTGAGCACCCATACCCCATACAACTTCTCTAGACATCACTTATTACAATTTACAATCATAATTTATTAAAATTTATGCCCAGCAAGAAAGTTTAAAAATGATTGTTATGCCTAATCAAATTCCTCAAAATTTTATGAGTGATATAGTATGGTAATATACAATGACCATAGACACTAGGAATCACCCAAGGCCTTGTCATGAAGCTGCACTCCAGATTTGGGGTTATATCTTTGAAGAAAAAACTCAATTAATTATTAAGTGCTAAAGAGTACCGATAATTAACCAAGTAAAAAAACTTCCCAGTAAATTGACTTGATGAAAATGTCCCAAGTTACCTAGGCCTATTACATGACTCAATCCATCATACTACCAGCACTTTACAAAATCCCCATAGGGCTTGCAGAATCTGAGTGTGATATAGAAGAAGAATGAGAAGAACAAGATAGAGTTTAAAAACTCTTATGATATATGAACTTTGATGGTACATGATCCCTTTGACATATCCTCAGCCATGGACCCATTAAATATTCAAGTACATTTCAGTGGGCAACATTTTGCTCCACATGGGGATGTGTGAAACATAGGAAGTGATAGGATGCAAGGATCTGGAATATGCATCCACAAAAAGGAATATTTCAGTAGCATCCATTCAAAATATCATCATATAAAATCAAATGCTCAAATGAAATACTAAGCTAGCGTGCTGAAAATAAAGAACTACTATTAGAACATGAAAAGGAAATTTATTCTAATAGCATAAAATGAAACTATTCTAACAACGGAAATGACAAAGAGTAGGGTTAGAAATACAATACAGAGATACCTCATGGCATCAGATGTCTTCAGTGAAATCCATATTGAGAACATGCCTACTCTTAGGCAGATACATAGGTTCTTTCTCTTATGTTCCCTGTCCAATCCTAACTATCTTGGGACTTTGACTTGCCCCAATATTAAGTCTTTTATGGCCATCATATATACCAAGCCCCTTCCTTTTCCTTTTTCTATTATTGATGTGTTGAGGCTTGATCCTACTCAAAATTGGTGATCCACTTTTTGTATCTTTTTTATTTTTTCACTTCTCTCTTCTTGGTTAGTTTTGATGGTAATGATGATGCAAATATTGTCAATACTTTTGCCTTGTCTTGAGAATGATAGAATGGAAGATTCGAAATACCCAAGCTTTCTATGTCATGCCTAAATTCTTCATTTTGAATCCTTTATGTCAAGGGTGGTAGGAAATTTGTCAATGCTACATCACTTCCTAGCTTGTTTGACCCATAGATAATTTCATTATTGGGTTTCCTTGGATCCTACCCATGATATCTTCTCTCTAAATCCTAATCAAGCCTTACAAAGGTATTATTTGGCATGGGGGTGGTGGCATATGATAATTCCAGTTGAAGGCTACCACCTAAATTTGATGCTCATTTCCTTGATAGGAGCATTTCCCATGCATCAAACACATATATCACAACAATATCCATAGTCATTAATTTGTCTGGGTATGCAGCTAGAAAACCCTGTAAATCTTTAATTATCCCACACACTTCAATTCTTTTAGAATCTAATTAACATATATTGTGATAGGGCCTAGATAACCTTAAGTTCAGTTTCTCCATGAATTTTGTTGAAAAATGCAACAATAAACTACCAATTGTATTTTGCCTTCATTAAATTGAGAAAATTTGAATTTCCACATCAGCAGACAACTTGGATGCAATTAACTTGTGTGACATGGCTTGTGTCACCCAGTTTACTCAGTAAATTCGAGTTGGAGTAGTTAGAGTTCAGTTAAGCATGTGTGATTTCTAATTTGTAGCAATGAAGGTAAGTTATTTCAAGTTGCTTTTAGTTAAATTGTTTCTAATTGTTGGAGGAACTAGTGGAAGTTCAGTTGTGTAGTGGGACTTCAGTCAAACTCAGTGATCATCCAGTTAACTGATCAATCAGCCCAAAATATCTAGTGCATGCAGAGAATTCAAGTTCCCGGACTGTGGTGGAGATTCCAAGGCAGTGTAAAATTAGTTGTATATAACTCTTAAGTGTATAGGTGTTGCATGCAATCATATGATCAACCTTAGGAATTACACAATCCATTTTGGAGAAATTCCTAAATAATAGGGGCCTAATTTATCAGGGAATTGTGCAAGGAAATAGGAGCTCAAGCAGAGGCAGAAATTGACTAAGTTTGGGTCAAAGCTTCTCATTGAGCAGAGAGATAGGTTATTCACTTGTAGGTCGTACTGAGTTGAGAAAAGAAATTTTGATACATCTGTATTCATCATATTAATGAAAGCAGGAGGGCATTAGGGGTTTTAGTAGATTGCTTTCCCTGGAAAAAAATAT
This sequence comes from Pinus taeda, assembly GCA_000404065.3. NCBI lineage: Eukaryota > Viridiplantae > Streptophyta > Pinopsida > Pinales > Pinaceae > Pinus > Pinus taeda. The sequence goes on along the minus strand of APFE030554160.1, from coordinate 101,841 downwards.
TGTGTACATGTGTGTTATTTCTCACTGCATGTTTGTGATTGATGTTCTAAATTTTGAATTGAATTTTTCAGAGTAGTAGAGTAGGTTTGTGTCTTATGATTTTGATTAAAACTTCATTAGCAGCTACAAATATACACCTTAATTTCTACATGGTAGTAGAGCAGGATTCACATTAGAGTAGGAACTTCGAAATTGTTTCTCAAGAGGTTCGAATTTGTAGTTCAGTGTAGCAGGATCTCTTCATTGTTAGGTCCCTAGAATACTAGTATATTCCCCTTATTCTTATTATTGTATCCCCCTATCGTTATTTTTGTGCCCCATAAAAGCCCACTATTTTTGTTGTTGTTACCTTACATTATTATTGTTATGTAGCCTCAAATTATATTGTGACCCCTTAGACTCCTATATATACCAAGGAGGTATTATCATTTTAATCATCCAAGAATTATTCATTTATGTAATGTAAAGGAGGTTCCCCCCTTGAAGAGGATAATTTTTAAGTCGTTGATCTATATTTTTGTGAGTTGGTTGCATAACATTTGGTATCAGAGCTTTGGATTCTAGGGTTTTGCTTCTTCAAACAGTTCATCTTGGAATTTTCTCTATAGCTTCTTTTCTGCAAGGCTTCAGAAGCAAAAATATTGACCATGTGGAGCTAAAATATTGGTGAACGTTGTGTACAAATATCAAATATTTGTTCGCTATATTTTTTGATATATGATTTGAGGAAGTTATGGTTTTTGCAAGGTCCATAATTCCATATAAAACATGTGACCTAGGGAAAATTAGCATAACTCTCGTTTCAGGCATCAGATTTGAATTCTGTAAAAAGTGGTTAAAATTGCACGGAATGTTGTTTTGTCTCTAGCAATTTCAGAGTTGAATGTTGAAACAATGAGGCGTGGCATCCTGTACAACTTCGCTCTATTGAACCAATCCATAATCAGGCCATCATGGGAGATTTGGCATAACTCTATATTGAATAATCCAATATTGGTCTGACTTGTGGCATTAGAAAGAATATTCATAGGGATACCACAAGACTGAATTTCAGACCTTTGACATTCAAAATTATAGAGTTACAACCGTTTCAAGATCGAGTTCCTAAAAGAAAGAAAAAGGTGTGTGTTTTTTTTTTAAATTGCATAACTTTTGCATGAAAAATCAGTTTGAAGTGATTCCAAGGGAATATTGAAGCATAGATATCAATAGTGGGTTCTAAAATATCTCCCAACTAAAAGAATCATGCACCCATTAAGCCCTCAAAAATCTTTACTATGACACATGAAGAGGAAGGATTGTGGCATGATATATCAAAATTATGGGACCAAGTGCAACAAATTTCGCTCTCAGAAAGAGCAACGAAATATGACATGGATCATTTAAAAACAGAAATAAAAGGTGACATGGATGGTTTAAATGGTGACATGAGTGGTTTAAAAGTAGACATGGAAGGTTTGAAGGAAGGTTTGACAAAGTTGTTGCAAGAAAGGCTTCTCGTTGGTAACAAGGTAATCCATGAAAATCATAATGAGGGCAAAAGGAATATGAATTATGATTTTAGATATTCCAATGTGGTGTTTAAGAACCACCACATTCCAAAGATATATATGAGGAAGTTTGATGGAAGCATTCAGTAACATGGATACTACAGATGAAGCAATATTTTGATCTAAATGATGTGCAACACAAACAAAAGGCACGCATTGCATCTTTATATTTAGAACCCAATCAATTTGTATGGTATCGATGGATCTGTTCTCATAAACCACTTGTTAATTGGTCAAATTTTACGAAGGAAATGATAACACATTATGAGGACACAAAGAGCTACGCCTTCTTTAGCCAATTGATAAATCTCAAACAAAAGGGTTCAATGGCAGAGCACATTGAGGACTTCCAAAAATTGAATATTAGGGTAATTGATATTCCAAAGGAGCATATTATTGATATATTCATAGGGACTTTGAAGGATATAATCCAACATGAGGTTCACCTTTGGGAACCTAATTCATTGGAGAAGGAATTTAGGGTGGCAAAAAAAGTGGAAAGCAAAATTATGACAACAAGGAAGTCTGCCACTCACAACTATAAAGATGGAAGTGTTGTTGCTCCTAGCCTTCCACAACCTTCAAGGTTGATGCCACAACAAATGGAGGAAAAAACTGCTAAAGGGATTTGTTACAGTTGTGATAGAAAATACACTAAAGGTCATAAGTGTGTTGAGAAGAAATTATTCTACATAGATTATGAAGAGGAGAAAGAAAAGGAACAAGAAACATCAAAATAGGAGGATATACACCAGGAACCAACCCTAGAGAAAGAAGGAATGAATTTGACCATATGTTTCAATGCATTGGAAGGAAATACCACTCCTAAAAGTCTCAATATAGAAGGATATATCAAGAAGAAAAAGGTAATAGTGTTGATTAATTCAGGGAATACTCATAATTTTATTCATTGTAAGATAGCCAGAGAATTGAATTACTTCTTATATCCAACACCTGAGTGTCAAGTGATAGTTGCAAATGGAAGAACTATAAATTGCTCTAGAAAGTGCCACAATATCAAGCTAACCATGGGGGACTATGTATTGAATAGTAAAATGCTTTCCATTCCAATGGGTGGTGTTGATGCTATACTAGGAATCCAATGGTTACAATCTTTGGGGAAAATATCTTTTAATTTTCAATAACTTTTCTTGAATTTCTTTTGGGAAGGAAAAGAAGTTGAATCAAGGGGTATTGTAGGGAAACCAGGAAAGATAATCAGCTCTAATGTCATGACAAAGATTTTGAAGAAAGAAAAACAAGGTGTAATTGCATAATTATGCTCACTAGGGGTTCAAATATCAAAATCATACTTCTCCATATCTCCAACAAGCCTTGGACAATCGTTCCAGGGTATTTGAGATTCCTAAAGGCCTCCCGCCTATTTGTGATCATGATCATGCTATTCATTTGATTCTAGGAAGTGTTCATCCAAACATCATACCTCACAGATATCCTTATGCCCAAAAGAGTGAAATTGAATGTATGGTTGCACAAATGCTAGAGGCTGGTATAATTTAACCTAGTCAAAGTTATTTTTTTGCTCTAGTAGTATTGGTGCACAAGAAGGATGGATAATGGCGTATGTGTTTGGATTATAAGGAGCTCAAAAAGCTCACTATTAAAGATAAATTCCCCATTCCTGTTATTGATGAATTGTTGGATGAATTACATGGAGCAATTTATTTCACCAAGATAGATCTTTGTTCAAGATATCATCAAAGTAGAATGAAGATTGAAGACATTCTGAAATCAAAATTCATAACTCATGAGGGTCATTATGAATTTTTGGTCATGCATTTTGGCCTTACTAATGCACCTTCAACATTTCAAGGTTTGATGAATTCCATTTTCAAACCCTTCCTTAGAAAATTTGTGTTATTATTTTTTGATGATATACTAATCTACAACAAGTCTTGGAAAGATCATGTTCAACATGTTGATAGGGTGATCAAATTATTGGTGGAGAAGCAATTATATGCAAAAAACTCCAAATGTTTATTTGGACTACGGGAGGTGAAATATTTTGGTCATATTGTATCTCATGAGGGTGTTAAGACAGCCCATAAAAAAATTAATGCCATTAAGGAGTGGAAAATACCCACAACCATAAAGAATCTTTGAGGATTTCCGAGGTTGACAGGGTATTATCACAAGTTTATTAAGGATTATGGGAGAATAGAAGCACCTCTAACAACACTTCTGAAGAAAAATGTGTTTTCTTGGAATCCAAAAGCAACAAAGGCCTTTGAACATATTAAAGAGGTAATGTGCCAAGCACTAGTCTTAGTTATGCCTGACTTCACAAAAACCTTTATTGTGGAATATGATGCCTCAAGAAATGGAATTGGTGTTGTTTTAATGAAAGAAGGAAGACCCATTGCTATTGAAAGTTGTCCAATGAAAGGAAAGCATTTACACAAACCTATTTATGAGAAGGAAATGTTGGAAATACTACAGGCAGTAAAGCAATAGAGACCTTACCTAATGGGAAGACACTTCAAGGTAAAATGGATCATGATAATCTTAAATACTTCTTGGAACAAAGATTATCTTCAGAAGAGTAGTAAAAATGGGTCACAAAGATGTTGGGTTATTATCTAACCATATTGCATAACCAAAGCAAGGGAAGAATGGAAGAATGAAAAATAGGTGTGGGCACTCATTCAAAACTTGTAGCAATATCCTAGTACATTTGATACATTTAAGTTGGAAAAATGATTCATTATGGTTCAAAGATTGCTTATATCTTTGTAAGAATTCCCAACTCAAGAAAAATATTCTTTTGGAATTGCACACCTCCCCCTTAAGAGGGCATTCAGTATTTTTGAAAACTTACCACAAGGTCAAGTGGGAATTTTTTGGGATGGCCTTAAATCTGATATTTAGAAGTTTGTGGCAGAATGTTTTGTTTTCCAACAAAACAAAGTTGAGACAAGTAAGACCCTGGTTCTGCTACAACCTTTAGCCATTCCAAATCAGCATTGGGAGGAGGTCTCAATGGATTTTATCACAGGTTTACCCAAGTCTGAAGGAAAGAGTGCCATCATGGTGGTAGTTGATAGACAACTATGCCCAGTTTTGTGCATTATCTCACCCTTTTAAAGCCAATCCAATTGCTATTACATTTATGGAAACAATTCAAAAGCTACATGGAAACCCAAACATTATTGTAAGTGACAGAGATCCCATTTTCACTGGAAATTTTTCGATGGAATTATTTTCTTGTCTTGGTACTCAACTAGCTCATAGCTCACTTTATCATCTCAATCTGACGGGAAAACTAAGATAGTGAACAAATGTTTGGAAGGATATCTTCGTGCTTTGCATTAGATAAACAAACGCAATGGGTCAAGTGGTTACCTCTAGCTAAATGGTGGTATAACACTTCCTTCCATACTGTAGCAAAAATGACCCCATTTATGGCACTTTATGGATATCATCCACCATCCATCACAGCATTTCTAAGAGAAAATTCAAAGGTTCAAGCAATGGAATATCACATCGAACATCAAAAACAAGTTCTCCAATTCTTAAAGGATAACCTCACTCTGGCACATAATCGAATGAAACAATAGGCAGATCATCATCGTAGTGAAAGACGTTTTAATGTAGGCGACTGGGTATTTTTACGGCTACAACCATACAAACAAATCTCCCTCAAGCAAGCTAAGAAGGATAATAAATTATCATCCAAGTACTATGGCCTTTACAAAATGTTGCAAAAGATTAGTATTATGGCATACAAATTGGAGTTTCCTACATCTTCCCAAGTACACTAAGTTTTCCATGTTTCTTGCTTAAGTAAGTTTATAAGTGACAAGCTCCCAATTCAAATAGTGTTTCCAGAACTTGATGAAGAAGGAAAAATCATATTTGAGCCTGAAGCAGTCACGGAAACAAGAACCCAATAGCTACAAAATCGATTAATTTCAGAGTATCTCATTAAGTGGAAGAACTTACTCGCTGAAGATTCCACATGGAAGGATGAGAATTTTATACATAAGCATCCATAACTACTCAAGTGTTGAGGACAACACTTTTTTGAAGGAGAGGGGAATGTTAGGTCCTTATAATACTAGTGTATTCCCCTTAGTTTTATCAGTATAGCCCCCTATTATTATTGTTGTACCCATGTATCCCCCACATTGTTTTTGTTGTGCCCCATAGAAGCCCACCATTGTTATTATTGTGGATGTTATCTCTCCAATATTTCTTAGGAGTTTATTAGAAAGAAATTATTAGAGGTAACCACAAACCTACTTTGGAGATTAGGATCTAGCCTTCCTAATTTTCAGAGAGGGCTCTCTCTTTATGATTTAACTTTGTTTAGTTTTTTTATTTTAGGCTAGTCATGATTGTACATGGGTTTTGATTTGGATTTGGTGGTGGGATCACTTACTTAGATGAAAAGAGGGGTGTCTCTTACCATTGGGCTATGGGGTCAAATGTCAGGCAAACAACACTGGATCAAGTTTTAAAAATAGTGTCTACAGGGCAAGATAGCAGAGTTACTTTAGATCTCAAGGCTGGATGGTGAAGTGGTTTTCAATTGGATCCAAAGAGCAATTAAAGGTTCCTTAGGCCGGATTATGAAGAAAGTGAAAGAGGTCAACCGGGATGGAAGAGAAATTAAGGATTCTCAGATCCGGATATCAGAAGAAAACATGTAAATGATCAACTATTCAAAACAGAGTGTACTTAAACAAATTCTGAGATAAATTTCCAGTTAATTCTTTCAACTTTAGATAACATTCAAGTTTGTGAAAAACATAAGAAAATAACAAATTTGACAAAGAAAATACTTCATTGTAATAGCTCAACACATGAATCTTGTAATGCAATCTCTTTATTACTTGGTCCAGTCTGCTAACTTGAAAAATTGGTACAATAACCCTTAGGTTTATGATCAAAATAACTCTACAAATGTATAGGAATCCACCCCCAAAAATTCGAATTATGAAGTATTGATAAAAATAATTTACAAAATATCCCAAACTGTCTTGGGAATTAATCTAGGAGAAAGAAATATCTTCATGCAAGAAGATAGAGATAGCTATTGAAATGTTGTTTGTTGTCCCTATTTATTAGGTTTTTTTGTCTTTAAGCTCTAGTATTTTGCCTTTTAATCTCTGCTTTGTTTTTGGTCTTCACGATGGATATTCTTTTCATTCTGACCTTTCAACTGATACACTTTCACCTGATACTATTTTACCTGGTTGGCTTGTCATTATCCTTTTACTGTGCCTTTTACCCTTACTGTACATTTTTACATTTTGATTGTGTATTTCTAAATTAATTAATTCAATTTATCCCATGTTTCTGCATCTGGTAATTGGATATTTATCATTTTCCTATAAATCTCATCTGCCTTCGTGTACTTGGAAAAAGTGGGCTTATTCACAAAAAGGTGTTTTACCTCATGCTAGAGGTCAAACAAGTTCTCAAAAGTTGGTATAGGACCTTACCAGTAGGCGTCCCCTTCATAGATGAAGTATTTACCTGATCCTGGCCACTTCTCTAATTCTTCTGTTGTAGTCCTCTTGTGCCATTAATTTATCATTTATTACTAAGGGATTTGGTAGACCCTTTGGCTCAAAACTTCAAATTTAACCATGAATCTATCTATAGCCAGTTGCATGGTTTGGCACTTATCTTCTAGGTTTAGCATTAAGTTTCTCTTGGTGAGGACCCTTTTTACTTCTAATATTGTACCTGTCCTGTCAGGTATTTCTAATTCCTGCAATTCATACTTATTTTTGGAGTAAAGGAAGTGAATTATCCTTGTTGCTTCCTATGGCATATCTCCCAATTCTGTTTTCACTCTCTATATGGCTTTTGTAGCCTACTTCACTAAGTAAATCTATTCAAAAATTACTTGGATGGATGGCCAAATATCATTGACAGAGTCAATGATATTGGCCCACAATTGTTCCTTGGCTTGTCCAAGTGGTTCCTTCAAAGTCAATTCCTTCTCCAAGCTTTTTATTCTCTCACTCATCCTGGTTGCTTTCTGCACTTCTTCTTTGTGCATAATCTGTGTATGCTTATAGTTAATCTCTAGATTGGTTACCTTATCCTTGAGATTGTTCATTTCTGTGGTCTGAATGGACATGTCTTCCATTGCCTTGACTAATCTGCTAGCCTCATCACTTGTTGACCCTGTTGCTATTGACCCTGTTGTTGATGTAGACATTGTAGAAGCTAGCAGTGTTGTAGCCATTGGGGTTGTAGGAGCTAGGGATGCTGCCAAAGTGGAAGATATTGTTGTAGTAACTGTTGGGATAAAAGTGGCAAGGGCAGTCTCGAGACTAGCTTGTTTTACCTGTATCAAGCTATCTAACTCCTTTTCCATTTCCTTCATTAATTGTAAAACCAGGTCCATCATCTCCTCCTGATATGTTTGGCTCTCCAAGAACTCTTTTGTTTGAGGGTGCTCTGAGTGAGGAAGTTTTAGTTGTTTTTTAAGAGCTGCAATGTCCTCATTCTTCTTCTTGATCAATTTCTTAGCCGCTTTGATGTCATTGGGATCATGTCCCAGCTCAATTGCCAAGTCCTCCATTGACTTGATCTTGTTTTCCTTGGCCTATGAGGAGGCCTTTTCCAATTTATATTGGGTTGTAATGTTATTCAAGAAGCTTTACAGCTTATGTGCAGCCATGGCCTTTCCTGTCAAAGTGGAGTAGGTCATCTCTCCTGCCTACTTGTGGAATTCAATCTGGTTAATGGGATGAACATCCCTAGCCAACACCTCGAAGTCATTTTTTCTCTAGTCAGTTGATGTTTTTGGTTGCTGAAAAGTAGGCTGCATGAAGGACACCTACATTTTTCCTGCTTTGATGTTAAAAGTTGACATCAACCTACTCTGATTTTTTAGTGTGTGCTTGAAGTATTGGGCATATGTTTCAGCCTTCAACTTCTCATTTCTTAATTTGATCTCCTTGTACCTGTCCTTGATATCTTCTTCCTTATCTGCTGGCCCAGTGAAAGAAGAAACCTCAACACTAAGATGTCTCTAAATCAGTTGAGTGTTAGATGTTGAAGGTTGTTGTGTTTCTCCTGAAGCTGTTGTATCTTTGCTTCTTTCTACCATTGTATCAGTGTCAATTATTTCAACTAATTCAATGGTGTCCTCTTGTTCAGTTACTGGATTTAGCTTGGGCCTTTTCCTGAGCTCAAAGTGCTCATCTATGGTTTCCATAGAAGAACTGGAACCCTCCTCCCTATTTCTCTTTGGGTTTCTCTCCTCATTTGTTGGGGTCTCTAAAACAGGAGGAGTATTCATTGGTTCCCCTAGTTTTGGAACTTGTAGGAAAGAACTATCATCAATTTGTGTCTCTCCATCAATCAGTGTATTTTCTACATCCGCTATTGTGTTATCCATGTTAATTAGATTGTTTTCCAACCATTCTGATTGGTTGGAAAACCTCTCAATGTCTGGTATGGGATGATGGATGAAAGATCTCAATTTTACCTTGATCCTCAACTTATTTATGACCCGATAAGGGTCATGCTGCCACATAATGTTGTTTCTAAATTTCATTTGTTGCAGAATCTTATCTATCTCTGGTCCAGCTTCTCTATTATTATAAATGAAGGGGCCCAATTGATTTTTCATTTTAAATTGGGTTTTCTTCTTAGCTGCTAGGAAGTTGTCTTCATCAGAATTGATGATCTGCCTAAAATATTCCAATGCAAATATCTTCATAGGGATGTATTTGGGCAATTTGTAAGGGGAAATTTGGCATCCATAAACTCTAATCTACGTGTGGTTCTGGTATAGATAAAAATATCCCACCTTGTTGTTCTTGGCCAACTGTATGACCCTCTTGATCTCTTGGTTGATTATGGGAAGAGGAGTACTGGTTAACGTGTTCATGACTAGATGGACAAATGAATCAATGAAGTCCTTATAGGTGAATGCAGTGGAGTATTTCTAGATCAAGGGTGTCCAATAAATAATTGATCTTGGATTTCCTTTGGTATCCAGCTTCTAGATGCTAACAGGGAATTTATCTTATTGATAATATAAAAACATGTGAAATAATACAGAAGAATACTTGAAAACTCTCTCAGTTGGAATTCTAGTGAACTGTTCATGCATCTTGTCTGCAATGAACTGAGCATAGCTATACATAACAGCAGGAGGCTTTCTTAGGCTAAAGATGGAAAGAAAGTCTAGGACAACCTCATCCACAAGCTCATCTATGGTATATCTTAAGATGCATGAGAGCATGGTAATAATTTGTCTGCCTCTCTCTGAAAAAATGGTGGCAACATAAGGGGGACTATCTGTGGGAGTATGGCAGTCCTCTATGATGAAGGTTTAGAAAATTTGGGCTATTTTGGGTAGGTCTAATTTGAAATAGAGGTCCAACAAGTATCCAGTAGAGAGTGGGGTCTCATTAGGGCTTGGTTGGACCTGCAACATTTGGTTAATAGACTTTGCAGTGATAGTAAATAACACTTGCTGGTTAGGGTGATAATAGCCCTTTGGCTAGGAATGTAACAGGCATGATAGAAGTGGATGATGTCATAGAATGGGTGTACTTATGGGAACAAATACTTGGGAAAATTAGACTCACAAAGGTGAATACCATTGTTCTAGTTTAGGAATATGTCCTTACTCAAGTAGTGGAGCTTTAGAAGTTAAGTTGGGGAAGCAGTATCCTTTATTTGAAAATCTTTGTCTGCTAATGCTAGGTGGTCGATGTCCAGGTGAGGAGTTTGCAGAGGTCTCACATCTAGAGAGGTTTGGGAATTCATAATTGGGTGTAGAGATATGAATTAGGCTTGTAGTGGTTGTAGATGTGAGGTTTGGAAGCCCTGGAACCATGGGAGGGTAATTACATTTTACAAATAGGGTTTGGGATGTAGAAATAAATTTCTCCTCAATTCAGGCACGTTTCTTAATCAATTTTAATTAATTAACGGTTCAATTAAACTGTGTGTTTTCAAATTGAGAGGGTTGTTCTGATTTTTCTCAAGAATACCTGGAATTTGGCGGTTTGCCTTGCAAATTGGGTTCAATGGTGAATGCAGAGGGTACAATGGCTTCAACTGTGAACTGGTTGCTTGAATTAGGTGTCTAGATCTTCTTCAGGCGGCATATGGTGGTCAATTTGGTCGTAGAGGTTCAAGGTGTCGCAAAATGGCTTGAGAAATAGTTGCAGTGAAAAATGAGCGAAAAGAGAAAATTTGGGCTTTTCCAACCTTTTAACGGGTAATGGTCACATTTTGGCGCATAAATTATGAATGAACAGTGGCCAGTTCTTGGCTTTGGCGGGGAGGTGATTTTCTGGGCCATCGCGCCGCTTTTGGAGGGCAGGTGGTATTTTTTGTGAGCACGTGATCTCACCTGGTGTCACCACGTAGTAGAACAGGTCCCAGGAAAAATTGTGAATCTCATGTGCTCTCGAGCTATTATTGGGCGGATAATGAACCCGCGCGATATGGATGTGCAATGTCATATCTGGGGGTAGGAGATCGTACGGCTGTCGTGTGGTTAAGCTACACAGAGGGAATCGGGAAAGGGATTTCCGGGGTTGGGGGTTTAATTACAGCAAATTGTAATTAATTATTGTATAAGGTCGAGATTAAATATAAGCAGCGAGTCAATAAAGTGGGACCAGGGGTTATGTGCCAGGGTTTTTTAACTGTACCAAGGGTTGGTGGTTTAAAAAAGGGTTTGTCGGGGAAATATAAAGCGAGGAAATTAATTAGATAATGTGGGGGGATAAAAACTTAGGATAAGGGGGTTTTATGGGTTTTTGAAGGGAAATAGGGAAATTAATAGTGGGGAAGGTAATATTTGCAATGGGAAATCGGTTTTGGGTAGGGGGATGAATTTTGAAGGGTAATTACTAGGGAAATGTGTGAAACCAAGGGGCAAGGGTCAAAATGAAAGGAAAAGGGGATTTATAACTGATAAAGGGATAATGGGGAATTTAGCAAATAAGTATGTGGGGGCATAGTGAAATGAGGGGAAATTAGTAAACCAGCTTGTGAACATCTTTTCTTTCTCATAAATGCCCCTGCACATGAAACATAGGATTAAGCATGATAAATGTGCTTCTGACTCAACAATCTTGTACATTTGCAACCTTTCTTCTACATATCCTTTATTTATCCTAACATTTTTTCTTCATTCTATTGGGTGCATTTGAGCTTGCTGACCCTTTATCTCCTTTTCTTTTGACAAGAAAACTATCTAATTCTAACCTTATAACTTCCAATGGCTCAGATTAAACTGATGAGATCATTTTTATTCTCTACCTAACTATTGATCTATCAAGGTTAAACAGTTTGGCTAGATGCTTATTCTCCATCTATAAACATAAAATTTAAAGCATGAATAAGTCAATATTAAGCTATTTGACCATCATGGATTGTGGCATTCCTGACACGCTGCACACAACCTTGTTTTGCATTAAAAAAATAAAAGTCAAAATTAGTGACATTTGAATGTGCACACTTTCATGATCTGTTTTATTTATTTTTGGGGTTCATATTTTTCACTTTTTTTATCTTTTTATTTCTTTTTGTCCTTTGATTATTCTTTTAAAACATAACCTCTTTACATTTTTTAATTTTTAATATGGAAAACATTTTGTAGAAGCAAAAGTATGTACAATATTACAAGACTAACCATTAGCCAATTCAAAATTATGAATCCTATTATTATAGGACCCTAATAGTGGCTCGACATGGGGATGGCATTTCCTGGTGAAATGTCAAGAACTTTAAGATCAGTAGCCTTTGGCACTGTGATTATAGTTAGCTTGTAAATTTCTCTTCTGTCATTCTGCTTTATTCATACTTATGATGGTGAACCCTTCAAAGCTCAGGGTCTTCTCTTTGGGTTTCAACTTCAAAAGATTACCATCCAATCCAATCTAAACTATGCAATTTTATATACAATGAGTAAAGTAAAGTGAACTATTATTAATCTATCGATAAGTAATGCTTCATCATTTTATCATTGACAAGTCCTCCTGGTAGATCTGTTCCATCTAAGTCTCTCAAGAAAAATGCATTATTACCTCTGTAACCATAAATGACATAAGGGTCTTGCCACAGAAAATCAAATTTTCCATGCTTTCCCTTATCTTCTCTTATAGAATCCCATTTCAAAACTTTATCACCTATTTAAAAATCATCATCCTTAGTCTTTTTGTCAAAAATAATTTTTATTTTAACTTGGATTACTTGTGATTTAACATAGACTTTCTCTGGTTTGTTGCAGGTGTATTATCTGATTTATCCTACTTTGGATATCATTCGGTTCTACCTGCAACTCTTGGATGATCTTCATCACTGGCACTCCTAAAGTGGATGGAAAAACAGTGTTCATCCCATACACTAACTGATAAGGAGATCTACCAATGGACTTTTTGGTAGTTAGTCTGTCTGCCCATAAGGCATTGACCAACTTTTTGTTCCATGTCTTCTTGTTGTCTTCCAGTAGTTTCTTAATGATATTGACAAGGCTTTTGTTTGAGGATTCTGCAAGTCCATTACCTTGAGGGTAATAGGCGGTGGAATGGCCAAGGGTACTATGACATCTGTTACAAAATTCTACCATTTTCTTGGATTTAAAAGCAGCTACATTATCAGTAATGAGCTTTTGGGGGCATCCAAATCCTGACAAGATATTTTTCAAGGAATGAGATAATGACAAAGTCTGTGGCTTGTCTAGAAGGGATGGCTTCTATCCATCTGGTGAAGTAATCAGTGGTTTTCAAAATCCATTTATGATGGGTTAAGGAGGCTGGGTGAATTTCTCGAATGAAGTCTAAACCCCATTGTTGAAATGGCACTTCTGTAGATATGGGTTTGAGAGGTAAAGGTAAAAGCTTCCTCTTTCCCTCAAATATCTGGCACTAATGACAAGAGGTCACATGTTTCTTAACATCTTCAAAAAGAGTGGGCCAGTAAAAACCATCCCTTAGGAACTTATCAACAATTGTTTTCCAATACAAGTGTCCTCCACAATCTCTTGCATGAAATTCTTGCATAATTTTATCAGCTTCATCTTTCAGTAAACAATTCAATAGAATGCCACCATTATCTTTCCAAAATAAAGCATTATCTATGATACAATATCTCATTGATTTCATTTTCAAAAATCTAGCTTTAGTTCTAGATAAACCAGGAGGAACTTGTAAGTTTAGTGAAACAAATATGATATCTACATACCAAGAATCTGTAAAAGCTTCACTGATATGTAGAGTCGCCATTTCTTCCTGATCATCCAAGGCACAAAGGAAATTTATATCTAAGGCCTGATAGCTTGATTCGGCCATGAGTTTGGCTAAACCTTGGCCTTTGATAAGTTTTGGAGGCTTTATTTCTATGTCATATTCCAAAATAGTGGCAATCCATTTGCCTTTCTTTCCTTCATGCCCATTTTGTGTCAAAATGTCTTTTACTACTGAATTTGGAACATAAGCAATGATGTGTGAATGCAAGATGTACACTCTAGAATCTTTAATAGCTTTCGCTAAAGCTAATGCTTTTTTTTCCATTATGTTGTACTTTAATGTTGCATCTCTTAAACATTTACTGAAAAATGCAATGGGTTGTTCATAACCTTGATCATTCTTTTGCAACAAGACTGCTGCAATAGTACGTTTTGAAGCAAAAGAAAAAATTATAAAATATTTTTGGAAGTCAAGACTTATGAGGACTGGAGTTTTCGCAAGGGCTTGTTTGATAGCCTTAAAAGAATGTTTAGCTTCCACTGTCCATTTAAGTGCTCAATCTTTTCTTCACATGTTATTTAGTTCTCTAATTAATTCTGCTAGGTTTGAAATGAATCTCCTAAGAAAATTTATTTTGCCTAAAAATGACTATAATTCTTTGATGCTTCTAGGATGAGTGATGGTCAATATAGCCTCTATTAAAGAAGGATCTATTCTAATTCCATCATTAGATATCATATGTCCCAATATTTTACCTTCTTCTATACCAAAGGGTGTCTTTTTGGGATTTAAAGAAATGCCAAATTTTCTACATTTAATGAAAACTCTTCCCAGGTGATCTAGATGTTCATTATCAGATTTGGAAAATACTGTGATATCATCTTGGTAAACAACAAGGAAGTCATGGATTTCCCTGGCAAAAGATATATCCATAGCTCTTTGAAATGTTGCTCCTACATTCATTAATCCAAAAGGCATTTTCAAATACATGAAAGTGCCCCAAGGAGTAGTAAATGTAGTTTTTGCTTGATCATCTGGTTGAACTAATATTTGGTTGTATCCATAAAATCCATCAAGAAATGAAATTCTAGATGAACCTACTACCCTCTGAAGAATATGGTCCATATTTGGGAGAGGATAGTTATCTTTCAGTGAGACTTTGTTCGGATTTCTGAAATCAACACAGAGTCTGATTTCTCATGTTTTCTTCCTAGTAGTGAATATCTAATGGGAGCTATGATTTGGGCATCATATATCCTTTTGACTTCCTTTTCAATTGATAGCATAAGAACTGGATTAATTCTCCTAATTTTTCGTTTGAAAGGTTTATGATCTTCTTTGATAGGTATCTTGTGTTGAATTATGCTGGTGTCATAAGACTTTAGTTCTTCATAACTCCACGCAAAGACATCTTGAAACTCTTTGAACAGACTTATATATTTAACCTTTACATCTGGAGGTAAGGCTTTTGATATTTTAATGAACTTAGGTCTTTCTTCAGTTCCTATGTTACATTCTTCTATGTCTGCTCTTAAAGGCTCCATTTTTGGTTTCCTAGCTACATCGTTTGAATTAAACAAATCCTCTAAGAGGACTAATCCCTTAGGAAAAAAAAATTATTTTTAAGGTTTAAAATTTCAGGATCATCATTCATTATTTCTTCTATTTCTACATTTTCTAGGTTATCTATTTCTACTTTAGTGAAATTATTGGTTTTACCTATATTTAAAACATTTACATCTATTCCACTAGCTATCTCATTGTCTACTGTACAATCTGTATCTATATTACAATTTTAAAACTCACCTTCAGCATTCATGAAATCATAAATTTGAGAATCTTGTGAGAAAATTTTCCAATATTTCAAATTGTCAGGTATGACAGGCCTATGTCTCACTTCTGCAGTGTACTAGTGGTTGCGCTGAAAAGGCAATTTGTAGGTACTAGCAAAAGTGGCTAGGTTGTGGGCTTGCATATTCTATTTTCTAGGAATGACAGCAAAGTCTGTTTCCAGAAGGTCCTTGATCAAATCTAGCACAGTCTCTCTATTGGCTCAGTCTAGGACTATTTACAGAGTATTCACTTTTGATTTGTGTAATAAGCAATTCTGAGTCTCCCGTGATAGAGACTCTCTTGGCTCCAAGTTTTCTAACCATTTGTAGTCATAATATTAGAGCTTCAAATTCTGCCATGTTATTTGTGCATTTAAAGTTTAATATAAATGCATGACCCTTAGAATGATTGTTTTCCATGTTGTGAATCCATACTTCTGCACTTGCTCCTAGTCTATTCATAGATCCATCAAAATCCAAATACCATAGGGACTCATGAAAAATGTTTTCACTATCATGTGTTTTGTATTTTTCCTCTATAGTTATGATTTCCTTTTTGTCATGGTCTGAATTGTACAAGATGAAAGAGTCCATATCAAAATGCATGGAGAATATAGGGAAATTTTGTGGTTTTTCTGCACTACTCACCATGTATTTCATCAAGGTCTCTCTATAGAGTTTTCTTTGTTGACCAAAAACAGAGATGGTGGCATATGACATATCTAAATGTAAAGATCCCTGCAATTTTTCTCCCTGTGAAAGAGATAACAACATTCCATATTTGGGTGGGATGTCAGCAACTACTATGTCCATGACAATACTCTTTGCTAGGCACTAGACTAGAGTTACACACAAATCCTTGATCAAGCCAAGGAATTTAACTTGGCTAGAATTAAAGGAAAACAAGTCCTTATATGATATAGTGATATCTAAGTTTAGTCTCTCCATGATTGCTTTTGGCATTAAGTTATGGGATGCCCCTGAGTCTAGCATAGCATTATGTAATATTTTGTCATGAATGTTCAAACTAATGTAGAAAGGAGGGATACCCCCTTGCTGGTGGGCACCATTTACTTTGGGACCAAACAATAACTCAGGTTGATCATCATTCAAATTCACAGCATCCTCTCCTTCACTTATATTTGGTGTTTCAATGATCTATGATCTATAGGATTCATTTTTCACTAGCTCGGTCAAAGGAACTAATATTTTCAATTTTGCTATCTCAGTCTTAATTTTGAATGGCAATTGAGTTTTGTTTGACTGAATGAAATCTTCCTTAGCAAATGTGGTCTATGTGTTTTTATCTTCTTTTTCTGTACTAGGCACTTCAGTCTGTGTTTTAGCAATTTTGTTTTGAATTCTCTTATTTGGAATATTTTGAGTAACAATTTTAGTTGAGTTTCAGATGAAGTTATATCTACAATTTTTGGGCATGAAGTCTCCTGAGTTCCCCTAGGGAGGATTTGTAGAATTTTGGTGACAGGAGCTTTTGTTATCTTTTTGGTTTGGGATTGGATTGATCTCTTAGTGGGAATTTCATTATTCTTTTTACTTCTTAGGCTATACTGTTTGTAAACATCATATATGGCATATTCATAGCCCTGTTTAAAGTCAAATGACTCTCCAAATTCTAATTGCAATTGTTGCAACATCTACATTTCTTGTTCTTCTTGAGTAAGAAAAACAACATCTTCATTTTTATCCCTAATAGATTTATCTAGGTGTCATCCTCTCACTCATGGTTTTGAGAACCCTCAGCATAGTTTTCCTGGAAGGGTGGTCTAATTTGTTGATTTGGTATAGCATTCTTTCCAGTGTTAGGATTCTTCCTAAAGTTGGGGTTTCTTATTGGGGGTGGTTATTGATTCTCCCACTGAGTTTTTCTTTCCATGTTTTCTAATCTATCCATTATTCTTTCTACACTCTTTGCTAAACTATCTATTTTACCATCAGAAGTGGAAGTTTCCTCTTTAATGACAACTCTTTTTTCATTTCTCATTCTAACTTTCTTAGCTAATAGATTGGCTTCTACACTAATAGCATCATTTGTTCCAATGTTTCAGGGTTTCTTTCCCTTAATTGGTATGACATGTCAGTGTCAAAACCATCAGGGAATTTGATTAATGCCAGGTCTGGTGGAGGCTTAATATTAGCAAGGATTGCATTGTAGATGCTATTGAACCTAGTACACTAATCCTGAACTGACTCATTAGGAGCTCTTCTAATGTTATCATATTCAGAAAGTATTTGTAGAGGGTTTTTATTTCTCTCCCATTTATCAATGAATAATCTATGAAAAGAATCTAAGCCTACAGTGTGATTAGCAAGTAAAGCTTTGAACCATTTCTTAACATCCCTAGTTAATGTTTGGGTAAACAACCTCATTTGGACATCATATTCATCAATCTCATGCAACTCAAAATAGTCAGTCATTTTTTTCACATGTTGTTGGGTAGTATACTGACTAGTAGCATCAAACAAAAATATTTTTCTTTGATAATCTTGTGGCATGGCATGGAGCTGAGCTGATAAAACCAAAGGTGCATATCTGTTTGCCATGGCTGAGATTTTGGTTTGACTAGGGGGCAAAGTGTTGGTGCTTGAGGAATGGCTTAAAATGGATGGAGATGAACTAGATGAGGTTCATGAGTTTGGTGGGATAGGAAGCTGATGAACAAGTGGTTTAGGGGAATGAACTGTGGTGGATATTATAGGTGAGGTGGTAGTAAATGAAGGTGTATTTACAGTATTTGAATATTGTGCAGAAATTTCAGAGGTAACAGTAGTGAGGGCAGCTAATTCAACTGGTTTTTGAAGGTAAGCATCATCTATATGCCTTATCAATGTAGAGGTTAAAGCTTCTATCTTGTCAAAAGTATCCAATACAAGTTTATCTAAATATGGATGTGTAGAAATTCCCACTATAGATCAACAGATTATGCAATATACTAAAACAAAATACAAGATCTACTTCTACAACAAACTTTGCGGAATCTTAATCGAATATGAGCAAGATCAATAGAAAACATATAACTGATAGAGAGAAAGCAATCACATGTGAACACAAAAGAATAATCCTGGGGAAAGCTTCAACCTAAAACCCCGATCTTTGTAATATCATACAAGTGGAAATATAGTCCAGATTACAAAAAGAATCAGCTCACAAGCTATCATGCTCTCTTTGCAATCCCTCTGCTGCTCATAGAAAGTCAAAGGCTTCTCACAAACCTTCTCCTCTGCCCTCCAAGCCTCCTATTTCCTTGTGCAGTTTTTCCCGGGGTCCAGTGCTTCCACTTGTGTGCATTCCCACCTCACACTACTCACTTGGCTCAAAAATAATTGCACAAACCTGAAGGAGATTAATTCCTTCTGCATGGATGAGTTTCCTTTATAGGAAAATTCCTCCAACTAATAGTACACTATCCCTTCCTTTGATCTCAACTGGGTCTCTGTCTGAACTGACATGCATGAGTTATTTATGAGAGAATATTCAGTTATCTGGAGAGTAGCAGTTACATGTACACAAGCATTAACTAACTGAACTCACAATTAATTCTACAAACTGTTAGAACTAATCTAACTAGACTTAACTCAGTTAACTGAGCTAACTAATTACAACTCAAAGTACAACTCATCCTCATCTCCTTAACTAAGGGATAAATTTCTCAATCAATGGAGAAATTGTTGCATGCCTTCACATAGACTTCATGTTTGATTTTCTCCAACTAATTAACTCATGGTGAATTAATTAATTATTTTACAAACAACTGCTAAGATAAAATTCAAATTTTAAGTCTCAATTTTAGTCCAGGGACTGACTAAAATTGGAATCCATCCCGAAATGATATTTATAGCAATGTTATTTTTAGCACTTCCATTTTTCATTCCTTGTTGCTATGTCCAACACTGGTACCCGAACTACTATTTATATCAGTGCTATTTTTAGCACTTCTATTTTTAGCATTTCTTGTTGCTATTTTCAACAAGATGTATAGGCACCTTTTTTGACTCAATGAATTGAATAAAATTAGGGTCTAACACAGTTTCATGAATTGCATTTTCTGATTTAGTTTTAAACAATGAGAGGTCAAATGAAAAATCAAATGGAATTTCCTCTAAAGTTGACAATTCCTTGGGAGTGAATTTGCTTTAACTAACTGGATGCTACTTGCTTGAGTTTCTACCTTTTTTGGTTTTCTTAAAATTCTTTCAAGGTCATCAACTATTGTAGTATGGTTTGGATCTGGATTTTCCCTGGTATAATGAGTCTTTTTGGGAGCCAAAATTTTAAATTTTTAATTATTTTTTGAAACTTTTTAAAATCAACTCTTTAAAATGACCTTAAGGGGAAAAAGATGAAATTTAAGGTTTCCTTAAAGTTTTATTACACCGAGGATCGAAGTCCCCAGTATGGTCACCAATATTTTATCTCTCCAATATTTCTCAAGAGTTGATTAGAAAGAAATGAATAGAGATAACCACAAACCTACTTTGGAGATTAGGATCTAGCCTTCCTAATTCTCAGAGAGGGATCTCTCTTTATGATTTAACTTTTTTTAGTTATTTGATTTTAGGCCAATTATGACTTTACTTGGGTTTTGATTTGGATTTGGTGGTGGGATCACTTACTTAGATGAGAACAGGGGTGTCTCTTACCATTGGGCTATGGGGTCAAATGTCAGGCAAACAAGACTGGATCAAGTTTTAAAAATAGTGTCTACAGGGCAAGATAGCAAAGTTACTTCAGATCTCAAGGTTGGATGGTGAAGTGGTTTTCAATCAGATCCAAAGAGCAATTAAGGGTTCCTTAGGCTATATTATGAAGAAAGTGAAAGAGGTCAACCAAGATGGGAGAGTAATTAAGGATTCTCAATTCTGGATGTCAAAAGAAAACATGTAAATGATCAACAGTTCAAAACAGAGTTTACTTAAACAAATTTTGAGATAAATTTCCAGTTAATTCAATCAACTTTAGATAATATTCAAGTTTTTGAAAAATATAAGAAAGTAACAAATTTGACAAAGAAAATACTTCATTGTAATAGCTCAACACATGAATCCTGTAATGCAATCTCTTTATTACTTGGTCCAGTCTGCTAACTTGAAAAATTGGTACAATAACCCTTAGTTTTATGATCAAAATAACTCTACAAATGTAAAGCAATCCACCCCCAATACTTCGAATTATGAATTATTTATACAAAAGTAATTTACAAAATATCTCAAATTGTCTTGGGAATTAATCTAAGAGAAAGAAAAATTTGCATGCAAGAAGATAGAGATAGCTACTGAAATGTTGTTTGTTGTCCCTATTTATTAGGTTGTGTTGTCTTTAAGCTTTGATATTTTTCCTTTTAATCTCTACTTTGTTGTTGGCCTTCACGCTGGATGTTCTTTCCATTCTGACATTTCAACTGATACTCTTTTACCTAGTTGACCTGTCATTATCCTTTTACTGTGCCTTTTACCCTTACTGTACATTTTTACATTTTGACTGTGTATTTCTACACTAAGATTCAATTTCTCCCATGTTTTTGCGTTTGGTAATTGGATATTTATCATTTTCCTATAGATGTCATCTGCCTTCGTGTACTTGGAAAAAGTGGGCTTATTCACAAAAAGGTGTTTTACCTCATGCTGGAGGTAAAAAAAAGTTCTGAAAAGTTTGGTATAGGACCTTGCCAGTAATCATCCCCTTCATAGATGAAGTATTTACCTAATCTCTGGCCATTTCTCTAATTCTTCTGTTGTAGTCCTCATGTGCCATTAATTTATCATTTATTACTAAGGGATTTGGCAGACCCTTTTGCCTCAAAACTTCAAATTTAACCATGAATTTGTCTATAGCCAGTTGCATGGTTTGGCACTCATCTTCCAGGTTTAGCATTAAGTTTCTCTTGGTGAGGATCCTTTTTACTTCTAATATTGTACCTGTCCTGTCAGGTATTTCTAATTCCTGCAATTCATACCTATTTTTGGAGTTAAGGAAGTGAATGATCCTTGTTGCTTCCTCTAGCATATCTCCCAATTCTTTTTTCACTCTCTGTATGGCTTCTGTAGCCTGCTTCACTAAGTCAATTTGTTCAAAAATTACTTAGATGGATATTGGCCCACAATTTTTCCTTGGCTTGGCCAAGTGGTTCCTTCAAAGTTAATTCCTTCTCCAAGATTTTTATTCTCTCATTCATCATAGTTGCTTTCTACACTTCTTCTTTGCGCACAATTTTTGCAAGCTTATAGTCAATCTCTAGACTAGTTACCTTTTCCTTGATCTTGTTCATTTCTATGGTCTGAATGGACATGTCTTCCACTGCCTTAAACAATCTGCTAGCCTCATCACCTATTGACCCTGTTGTTGTTGACCCTATTGCTGATGTAGATGTTGTAGAAGTTGGCAGTGTTGTAGCCATTGGAGCTATAGGAGCTAAGGATGATACCAAAGTGGAAGGTACTGCTGTAGTAACTGTTGGGATAATAGTGGCAGGGGGAGTCTCAAGACTAAATTTTTTCACCTCTATCAAGCTTTCTAACACCTTTTCCATTTCCTTCAATTGATCATTTAATTGTAAAACCAGGTCCATCATCTCCTCCTAATGTGTTTGGCTCTCCAGGACCTCTTTTGTTTGTGGGTGCTCTGAATGAGGAAGTTTCATTTGTTTTTTAAGTGCTGCAATGTCCTCAGTCTTCTTCTTGATCAGTTTCGCAACCACTTTGATGTCATTGGGATCATGTCCCATCTCAATTACCAAGTCCTCCAATGACTTGATCCTCTTGTCCTTGGCCTATGAGGAGGCCTTTTCCAATTTATATTGCTTCTTTCCACCATTGTATCAATGTCAGTTATTTCCACTGATTCAATGGTGTCCTCTTGTTCAGTTACCAGATTCAGCTTGGGCCTTTTCCTGAGCTCAAAGTTCTCATCTATGGTTACCATATCAGAACTGAAACACTCCTCCCTATTTCTCTTTGGGTTTCTCTCCTCATTTGCTTGGGTAAGTAAAAGAGGAGGAGTATTCATTGGTTCCCCTAGTTCTGGAACCTACAGGAAAGAACTTTCATCAATTTGTTTCTCTACATCAATCAGTGTATTTTCTATATCCATTACAATGTTATCCATGTCAATTAGAGTGTTTTCCAACCATTATGATCGGTTGGCAAACCTCTCAATGTCTGGTATGGGATGATGGATGAAAGATCCCAATTTAACCTTGATCCTCAACTTATTTATGACCCCATAAGGTTCATACTGCCACATAAAGTTGTTTCTGAATTTCATTGGTTGCATAATCTTATCTGCCTCTGGTCCAGCTTCTCTGTTATTAAAAATGAAGAGGCCCAATTGATTTTTTATTTTAAATTGGGTTTTATTCCTAGCTACTAGGAAGTTGACTTCATCAGAATTTATGATCTACCTAAAATATTCGAGTGTAAATATCCTCATAGGGAGGTATTTGGGAAATTTGTAAGGGGCAAGTTGGCATCCATAAATTCTAATCTTTTTGTGGTTTTGGTACAGATACCATTCTCCCACCTTGTTGTTCTTAGCCAACTGTAAGACCCTCTTGATCTCTTGCCTAATTATGGGCTGAGGACTACTGGTTAGCATGCTCATGATTGGATGGACAAATGAATCAATGAAGTCCTTATAGGTGAATGCAGTGGAGTATTTCTGGATCATGGGTGTCCAATAAATAACTAACCTTGGATTTCCTTTGGTATCCAACTTTTAGATGCTAACAGTGAATTTATCTGATTGATAATATAAAAAAATGTGAAATAATACAAAAGAATACTTGAAAACTCTCTCAGTTGGCAATCTGGTGAACTGTTCATGCATCATGTCTGCAATGAACTAAGCATAGTTATAAATAATAGCAGGAGGCTTTCATCGGCTAAAGATGGAAAGAAAGGCCCGGACAACCTCATCCACATGTCATATATGGTATATCCTACGATGCATGAGAGCATGGTAATAATTTGTCTGCCTCTCTCTAAAAAAATGGTGGCAGCATAAGGGTGACTATCTGTGGGAGTATGGCAGTCCTCTATGATGAAGGTTTGGAAAATTTAGGCTATTTTGGGTGGGTCTAATTTGACATAGAGGTCCAGCAAGTCTCCAATAGAGAGTGGGGTCTCATTAGGGCTTGGTTGGACCTGCAGCATTTGGTTAATAGACTCTGCAGTTATAGTAAATAACACTTGCTAGTTAGGGGTGATAATAGCCCTTTAGCTAGGAATGTCACAGGCATGACAGAAGTGGATGATGTTAAGGAATGGGTGTACTTCTGGGAACAAATACTTGGGAAAATTAGACTCCTAAAGGTGAATATCATCATTCTGGTTTAGGAATCTGTCCTTACTCTAGCAGTGGAGCTTTACAAGGTAAGTTGGGGAAGCAGTACCCTTTATTTGAAAATATTTGTCTGCTAATGCTAGGTGGTCGATGTCCAGGTGAGGAGTTTGCAGAGGTCTCATGTCTAGAGAGGTTTGGGAAGCCATAATTGGGAGTAGAGATATGAATTAGGCTTGTAGTGGTTGTAGAAGTGAGGTTTGGAAGACGTGGAACAATTGGAGGGTAATTACAGTTTACAAATAGGGTTTGGGACGTAGAAATAAATTTATCCTCAATTCAGGCACATTTCTTAATTAATTTTAATTAATTAACGATTTAATTAAACTGCGCATTTTCAAATTGAGAGGTTCGTTCTGGTTTTCCTCAAGAATACCTGGAATTTAGCGGCCTGGCTTGCAAACTGGGTTCAATGGTGAATCCAGAGGGTACGGTGGCTTCAACTGTGAACTGGTTGCTTGAATTAGGTGTCTGGAGCTTCTTCAGGTGGCAAACAGTGGTCAATTTGGTTACAGAGGTTCAGGGTGTCACAAAATGGCTTGAGCAGTAGTTGCAGTGAAAAATGTGTGAAAATAGCAAATTGGGGATTTTCTGACCTTTTAACGGGTAACGTCACATTTTGGCGCGGAAATTATGAATGAATAGTGGCCAGTTTTCGACTTCGGTGGGGGGGTGGTTTTCTGGGCCATCACACCGCTTTTGGAGGGCAGGTGGTATTTTTTGTGAGCATGCAATCTCACCTGGTGCCGCCATGTAGCAAAACAGGGCCCTGGAAAAATCGTGAATCTCGCATGCTCTCAGGCTGTTATCAGGCGAATAATGAACCTGCGCGATATGGATGCACACCTTCGGATCTAGCGGTAGGATATCAGACGGCTGTCGCGTGGTTAGGTTGCACAAAGGGAATCAGGAAAGGGATTTGTGGTGCCCGGGGTTTAATTACAACAAATTGTAATTAATTAGTGTATAAGGTCAAGATTAAATATAAGCAGCGGGTTAATAAAGTGGGACCAAGGATTATGTGGCAGGGTTTTTTAACCGTACCAAGAGTTAGTGGTTTTAGAAAGGGTTTGTCAGGAAAAATATAAAGCGGGGAAATTAATTAGATAATGTGGGGGGATAAAAACTTAGGATAAGGGGGTTTTTATGGGTTTTTGAAGGGAAATATGGAAATTAATAAGGGGGGAAGGTAATATTTGCAATGGGAAATGGATTTCACACTAGGGAAAAGGGGTTTTGGGTAGTGGGATGATTTTTGAAGGGTAATTACTAGGGAAATGTGTGAAACTAAGGGGTAAGCATCAAAATGAAAGGAAAAGGGAACCGATAAAGGGATAATGGGGAAATTAGCAAATAAGCATGTGGGGGCATAGCGAAATGAGGGGAAATTAGTTAAACCAACTTGTGAACATATTTTCTTTCTCATAAATGCCCCTGCACATGAAACATAGGATTAAGCATGATAAATGTGCTTTTTGACTCAGGAACCTTGTACATTTGCAACCTTTCTTCTACTAACCCTTTATTTATCCTAACATTTTTTCTTCATTTTATTGGGTGCATTTGAGCTTCCTGACCCTTTATTTCCTTTTCTTTTGACAAGAAAACTATCTAATTATAACCTTATAACTTCCAATGGCTCAAATTAAACTGATGAGCTCATTTTTATTCTCTACCTCACTACTGATTTTCCAAGGTTAAATAGTTTGGCCAGATGCTTATTATCTATCTATCAACATAAAATTTAAAGCATGAATAAGTCAATATTAAGCTATTTGACCATCATGGATTATGGCATTCATGAAAAGCTGCACACAACCTTATTTTGCATAAAAACGTAAGTAGTGGCATTTGAATTTGCACACTTTCATGATCTGTTTTATTTCTTTTTGGGGTTCATATTTTTCACTTTTTTTATCTTTCTTTTTGTCCTTTGATTATTCTTTTAGGACATACCCTCTTTACATTTTTTTTATTTTTAATATGGCAAACATTTTGCAGAAAGCAAAAGCATGTACAATATTACAAGACTAACCATTAGCCAATTCAAAATTATGAATCCTATTATTATAGGACCCTAACAGTGCCCTTACATTATTATTGGTATGTAGGCTCTGATTATATTATGACCCCTTATACTCCTATATATACCAGGGAGGTCTTATCATTTGAATCATCCAAGAATTATTCATTTATGTAATGTAAAGGAGGTTTCCCCTTGAAGAGGATAATTTTTAAGTCATTGATCTATCTTTTTGTGATTTGGTTGCATAACATTCAGAGTTGAGAAGATGACCTTCAACAGATTAAGGCTAGAGCATGCCTTGGAAGGCACCTCTAATTTCATCACATGGAAGGATCGCATGAAGGCAATATTGGATGACAATGGATTGCTAGAATACATCAAGAGAGATGTTGCAAAACCAGTGGAATCCGATGTCTAGAACCTTTCTTAGTGGAAGAAAGATGTAGACAAGTTGATGAGACTAATATTGGAGGGAGTACATGACCACATTGTCACCAATATCCATGGGAAAGAAACTCCTTATGCAATGTGGCTAGCATTGACAGATATGTTCCAGAATAATAGTGACCACAGGAAGTTGGCACTCAAGGATAAACTTCGAAATATCAAGATACATAAGAATGACACTATCCCGCAGTATCTGAGCAAGTTCACACAAGTTCGTGATGAGATTGTAGGAGTTGGTGTTACTGTTTCATATGATGATTCGATAATCCTAGCCCATTTAGGCCTTCCCAAGAGTTGGCATAGCTACCAAGATTTGGTGAATGGGAGGGAGAAACTACCAAGTTGGGAATGCTTATGGTCTAATTTGGTACAAGAGGAAACATGGTGGAATACCATAGATGGAACTTCATACAAGGGTGATGATGAAGAAAACTTTGCATTGGTTGGAAAGGGAAGGAAGGGAAAAGGGAAGAAATATCAAACCAAAGCAAAATCCAACAAAGGGGGCAAGAAGAAATATTTGTCCAGAACTAAATGCTTCCATTGTCATGAATTCGGGCACTATGACACAAAGTGTCCACACAAAGAGGCAAGCAAGAAGACACCAAGAGGAGAAGCAGGTGAGCCTTGGCTTCATAGTTCAATCTTGACTTTAATCTTATCGTACGCATAGCCAACACAATGATGGGGAGCATGTGATACTTGGACTCAAGTGCATCGTTCCACATGAAAAGGTGTAGAGATTTTTTCAGTGACCTGGAGGAGAAAGATTTGCAAATGCACATCTAGCTAGGGGACAACGAAAGGTACAGCGTGACCGAGGTTGGTATAATCACCTTTAAAAGGGAGTCAGGATCCCATTAGGGGAATTTTGAGGTCTAAAATGGGCCTCCTAAGAAAAATGTACAACCAAACTAAACTTTATAAGAACCAATAGGATTCAAGATGATGATGTCAACCATGGGGGATGATTCACCATCTTTGGAGTAAAATAGTAAAAAGATTAAAAGATAATAAAATAATAAAATTATTTTTTCAACTTATCTCCCTAATGTTTTACTCAAATTTCGAGTGGGAGTACTCGTTGGATGCAAAATTTAAGTCCTCATCCAAGGAGTACCCATGTTGCATACTTGTAATGGACCTTGTTACACGAAAAATGAGAAATACATTAAAAATGTGATTGCAATCACATTTTTCATGTAGGGTCCATAGAAAGTATGCAATAGGAGTACTCCTTAGATGAGGAATCAAATTTTTCATCCAACGAGTGTTTTCACTCAAAATTTGAGTAAACCCATAAGGAGATAAGTTGAAAATACAAGTTGAAAAAATAGTTTTTTCTTTTTTCCCTCTAAAATTTGATGATGTAATCTAATCTTATTTTATTATTTCCACTAGTATTTTATAATCTCCTTAGGATGCCCATTTTAGACCTCAAAACTCCCCTAATGCATCTCAAACTCAAAGATGTCATGTTCATTTCAGGCCTAAACAAATATTTTATCTTTGTTGCATTTTTCGAAGACAATGGTTATGATGTGATCTTAAGCAAAGGAAAAGCATTCCTGAGACACATAGCCACGAGACAGGTGAAGCAGATAGAATTTCTTTAGAATAATATGTATAAGCTAGATGTGGAAGATTGTTTTTCATTAATATTTAAGGCGGAGAAAGTGCATGGTTGCGATGTCGGTGAACTTTGGTGAAAAATACTTGACCATTTGCATCATCACGTCATGAAGACTATGCAGTAAATAACCGTTGGCCTCCCCAAAGGAGCACTTGAGTAGCATGATGTATGCAAAGGATGTACTTTGGGGAAGTACACAAAATCCACATTCCATGGTCGGGGCAACAAAGCACATGCAGTCCTAGAAAGGATCCACTCTGATGTCTGTGGACCTTTCTCAACAACCTCCACTACCAGACACAAATATTTTGTCATTTTTATTAATGACTTCTCAAGGAAGTGCTAGATCTTCTTCACGCGGAAGAAAGATGATACATTCTCCAAGTTCTTATAATTCAAGGTATTGGTTGAGAAAGAAACTGAAAAGAAGGTGAATGCTCTCAGGAGCAATAATGGAGGTGAGTACGTGTCAAATGAATTCAAAAAAAATTGTGTGAAAGAAGGCATTTGACAAGAGTTGACAGCATCCCACAACCCACAGCAGAATGGGGTGGCTGAGAGAAAAAAAAGTATCATCATGGGAGTTGAGATGGCTATGTTGCATGACCAAGTCCTACCTTTGCATTTATAGGTTGAATCATGCAACACAACAGTCTATTTGCAGAACTAGAATCCTCATCAGATTCTTAGCATGATTACACAAGAGGAGGCCTTTTCGAGGAGAAAGATGGATGTGTTACACTTCAAGAATTTTGGAGCCTATATTTACTGCCATATCTCCAAAGAATCAAGGAAGAAACTTGAGCTGAAAGGGGAATTGGGGATATTTTTGGGTTACATAGAAACTCCCCACAACTATTGTGTGTACTTTTCATCCATCAGAATAATAGTTGTACAAAATTATGTAAAACTTGATGAGGAGAAAGTGATGCAGTGTTCTTTTAAGAGGGAGCTTCAGGTCCCACTAGAAGAGGAGCTTTTAGCTCCAAAAGAAGAGCCTCAAGAAGTTGTGGAGCATCCACAAATAGAGGAATAGAGTGTGGAGACATCCACTCAAGTAGAACCATCTAGAGAAGGCAAGAAATAACCAGGGAAGTAGATAGACTTGTGCATGTTGCAAGGAAGAATCAGGAGCTCCTTCAAATTTACGCAGGTAGAGAAGGTCACCTAATCGGAATGTTGGCTACATGGCTCTAATGACTAATCTTGTAGAGACTGAGCCATCATATTTTGAGAAAGTAGTAGAGAAACCTATATGGGTTGATGCAATGGTGGAGGAATACAAATCCATTGCAAAGAAAAATGTTTGAGAAGTGGTCCCAAGACCAGCAAATAAATCATTTGTGGGTTCGAGATGGATATTCAAAGTTAAGAATGCAACAGATGGAATCATAGAGAAGTATAAGGTCATATTTTTGGCCAAGGGATTCTCTCAAGTTGAGGGAATTGATTATGAGGAGACCTTTTCTCCTGTAGCAAGGTAGTCATCCATTAGATCAATTCTTGCACTAGCGGCACAGATGGGATGGAAGATCCACCAGATGGATGTGAAAACAACATTTCTTAATGGTGTTATTTAGGAGGAGGTGTACATCAAGAAACCAAAAGGTTTTGAGATATTTTATTAGGAGTCTCACGTGTGCAGAATCAAGCGAGAGTTGTACAGTCTCAGACAAGCACCTCGTGCTTGGTACACTAAGATCGATACCTATATCATTGGTTTGGGCTTCACCAAAAGTGAAGCGGATGAAAACCTATATCACATATTGGTAGAAGGTAAATTGTTTATTATTTTCTTATATGTTGATAATTTTATTTTAACTGGTGATGAGCAGCTAATCAGATCTTGCAAGGAGGACCTTCCAAGGGAATTTCAAATGAAGCACATGGGTCTCATACACTACTTCCTTGGGTTGGAAGTATGGCAAGGTGATGGGGAAGTGTTTTTGTCTCGAGGAAAGTATGCAAATGAGATACTACAGAGATTCCACATGGAGAGTTCTAAACCCATGGAGACACCTCTAACGACCAACTAGAGGAAAGAGGATGTCACTTCAGGTGAAGAAGTGGAAGAAACCATCTATCGACAGCTAGTGGGTTTACTGATGTACCTTGTGAACACATGACCATATATGTGTTATTCAGTCAACCAGGTAAGCCAAGCTATGGTTAATCCAATCAAATTGTATTGGAAGGCAACTAAGCATGTTTTATGATACCTTAGAGGCACTACCCAGCTTGGATTATTATACAAACGGACATAGGGAATGAAATTATGTGGCTTAATAAATGCAAATTGGGAAAGGAGTCCATCTAACTGAAAGAGTACATCAAGTGGAATTTTCAGTGTTGGTTCCACATTGGTTTCCCGGTACAACAAGAGGCAAATATTTGTGGCGCTCAACTTGGCAGAAGAAGAATACATGGTTGCAAGTCAAGCAACATGTGAGGCGATATGGATGATAAATATACTTGTGGGATTGTTTGGTCAAATGATGAATCCAACTGTGATCTATTGTGATAATCAAAGTTGCGTCACGATCTCTAAGAATCATATATTTCACGATATATCTAAACACATATATATATATATATTCGGTATTACCATTTATGAGATTGTGTACAGAGGCGGATAATGTTGCTACAATACATTTCGACAGAGGAACAAGATGCTGACATTTTCACAAAGGATTTTTCAAGAGGGAAGTTTGAGTTCTAAAAATGTAGGATAGGGTTGGTTGAAAATCCTTTTCTTACTAAGAGGGAGTGTTGAAAAGTGCAACAAGAAAGTCTCAATTTGTTTTTGCCTTGGTCAAATTGATAAAATTTGAAATTTTCAAATCAGCAGACAACTTGGATGCAGTTAACTTGTGTGAGATGGTTTGTGTCACTCAGTTTACACAGTAAATTTGAGGTAGAAGAGTTAGAGTTCATTTAAGCATGTGTGATTCCTAATTTGTAGCAATCAAGGTCAATTATTATAGTGGTGTGTTTGTTGTTATGGGGTACCAAAGACACCTTCTTTATAGTTGGTTGTTCCCTACAAAGAAAATACAGATAATTGATTGTTGTTAGCGAACAAACATGAGTAAACAAAGCCTTGTAAATGTTGAAATCAATGCATACATAAACATAAACTAAAAACTAAGAAATAAACACATAAATAATGCTTGATGAAGCAAACATGTCAATAAAGTAATGGAAAAGTAATGTAGTAGACGAAAGCATAGAGAAGTATAAGGCCAAATTTGTGGCCAAGGGGTATTCTCAAGTTGAGGGAATTGACAATGAGGAGACCTTTACTCTTGTAGCAAGGTACTCGTCCATTAGATCAATTTTTCCTCTGGTTGTGCATTTAGGGTGGAAGATTCACTATATGGATGTAAAAACAAGATTTCTCAGTGGAGTTTTTGAGGATGAGGTGTACATCGAGCAACCAAAATGTCTTGAGACATTTGATTGGGAGTCTCACGTGTGCATACTCAATTGAGCATTGTACGGTCTCAAACAAGCACCCTGTGATTGGTACACAAGGATCAATAGTTATCTCACTGGTTTAGGCTTCACTAAAACTGAAGCAGATGAAAACCTCTATCACATCTTGGTAGAATGTAAATTACTTATTATTGTCTTATATGTTGATGATTTGATTTTAACTAGTGATGAATGGCTGATCAGATATTGCAAGGAGGACCTTCCAATGGAATTTTAAATGAAGTACATGGGGCTCATGCACTACTTCCTCGAGTTGGAAGCATGGCAAGGCAATGGGGAACTGTTTGTCTCTCAAGGAAAGTATGCAAACGAGATACTACATGAGTTCTACATGGAAAGTGTTAAACCCATGGAGACACCTCTAGCAACCAATTGGAGGAAGGAGGATGCCACTTCAAGTGAGGAAGTGGATGCGACTATTTATTTGTAGCTAGTGGGTTCACTAATGTATCTTGTGAACACATGATCATATATGTGTTATGTAGTCAACCAGCTTAGCCAAGCTATGGTTAGGCCAACCAACTTATTTTGGAAGGTAGAAAAGCATGTTTTACGGTACCTCAGAGGCACTACCCAGTTTGGACTATGGTATAGACGAACATAGGGACTGAAGTTATGTGGCTTCACAGATGCAGATTGGGCAGGGATTCCATCAAACTGAAGAGTACATCAAGTGGAATTTTCAGTGTTGGGTCTGCAATGGTTTCTTGATACAACGGGAAGCAAATATTTGTGGCATTCAGCTTGGTATAAGTACATGGTTGCAAGTTAAGCAACAAGTGAGGAATTCTGGATGATTAAGATACTTGTCGGATTATTTGGTCAGATGACGGGTACAACTATCATCTATTGTGATAGTTAGAGTTACATTAAGATCTATGAATCTTGTATTTCATGATTGATCCAAGCATGTAGATATCCAGTATCACCATTTACGGGACTATGTGCAGAGGCGGATAATGTTGCTACAATACATTCCGATAGAGGAACAATATACTGACATTTTGACAAAGGCCTTTTTAATAGGGAAGTTTGAGTTCCACAGGTGCAAGATAGTGGTGGTTTATAATCCCTTTCTTATTGAGAGGGAGTGTTGAAAAATGCAGCAATAAATTTTCAATTTTATTCTGCCTTGATTAAATTGAGAAAATTTGAATTTCCGCATCAATAGATAGCTTGGATGCAGTTAACTTGCGTTACATGGCTTGTGTCACCTAGTTTACTCAATAAATTCAAGTTGGAAGAGTCAAATTTTAGTTAAGAATGTGTGATTGCCAATTTTTAGCAATCAAGGTCGGTTATTTCAAGCTGTTTTTAGTTGAACTATTTCTAATTGTTGGAGGAACTAGTGGAAGTTCAATTGTGTTGTGGGATTTTAGTCAAACTCAGTGATCATTCAGTTAGTTGATCAATCAACCCAAAATAGATAGTGCATGCAGAGAATTTGAGTTCCCCAACTATGGTGGAGATTCGAAGGAAGTATAACATAATTTGTAGACTAGTATTGAGTGTAAAGGTATTGCATGCAGTCAGATGATCAACCTTGGGAATTGCACAATCCATTTTGGAGAAATTCCTAAATAATAGGGGCCTGGTTTCTGAAGGAATTGTGCAAGGAAATAGGGGCTCAAAGCAGAGGAAAAAGTTGACTAAGTCTGGGTTAGAGCTTCTCAATGAGCAAAAAGATAGGTTATTCACTTATAAGTTGTGCTCAGCTGAGAAAAGCAATTGTAATACATCTTTATTCATCAGATTAATGCAAGCAAGGCATTGGGGTTTTGAACAGATTCCTTTCCTCAAAAAAAAAAAAAATTGTGCACGTGTGTTATTTCTCATTTCATGTTTGTGATTGATGTTCTAAATTGTGAATTGAATTCCTCAGAGAAATAGAGTAGGTTTGTGTCTTTTGATTTTGATTAAAACTTCATGAGTAGTTGCAAATCTACACCTTAATTTCTACACTTTCTTGATCATGACATTGGATGAAGCCCCTGAATCTAGCATGAAATTGTGTAAAAGATGGTCATTCACTATTAAAGAAATAAAAAATGAATGATGACCTTTATTTCCCACATTGAAGTCCATATTTTCAATATAATTTCTTTGTCTTCTTGTTCATCATTAAGCTTTTCTTCCCTTTGAGTAACTTCAATGGTACTTAGTAACTTTTCCCTTTAAGATGGTATCTTCAAAAAAAATTTCACTGGAATAGAAACCTTTGTGTTATTCAGCCAATCACCCAAGTCAAAATTTAATTCTGAAATAGGAGAAAAAATTCTATAATTATTCAAATTTTGAATATCCCTTCTCTAATAAGTCATCACTTTGTGTTTTTCCATATTAAGAGTCTATCTGGATGTAGGATTTTTTCCAAAAATATTAGTAACATTATCAAAATTTGCAATCATATTATCAACCCCAATATTAGTAGGCCTATGGATAATCTTGTGATCTCTTTCAATAGTGTTAACATGATCTTCCATGGAGAACATATTGATTTGACCAATTATTCCCACATGTTCGCCTCCTAACATGCCACTTTCCTCATCCTATTCACATATGGGCATATGGCCTCTTCATGAAACATCAAATGGCCTACAATAAGGGGGAACTTGATCTACCATGTTGGTAGACTCCAACGGATTTGGATGCATATAATCCTATGGAGTGCCCCTATTCTTTTACCATTTATCATTGGGCCTAGGTTGGAATCTTTGCACTTGTGATAATTCCCTGGACACCAACCTATTTTGCATGGCTTTCATTTATTTTGCATGATTCGTTTTGTAGAATTTTGAATAATAAACACATATTCAATGGAGATTATCCTGATCATGTACTATTGCGGAATACATACACAATACATAAGCTCCTCTACGTTGATCATCAATATAGCAGCATCAATAACAATAAAACATCAAGAGCATGCACACATTAAACACAGTATGTAACCCGGGGAAAGCTTACAGCTGAAAAACCCACACTATCTGTATATTAATGATTGAGAACATGTAACATTACAATAGTCAATACTTCTCACAAGTATCCAGCACTATCTCCACATGTTACACAAAATACAACTCAGATCTGATCTCCAAATCTATTCCACTGCTTGCCTGCCTCCACTGCTCAATACCTGCTCAAGAATGGATGAGAATGGTTGAACCAAACGCGTATTTACCTCAAAAGAATCACTCACACTGGGAATCACATGAGCAGAGGCTATAATCACTTAGTATTGGCCAATTTTCATTGGCATAACTCAATCCCATTGATTGTGCAAATCCTCATGCACAACTATAGTCACAACTGATAGCAATCTGATCCTCTAACACCTGTCCCTGTTGAACTGAACATGCACTGACATGCAACTGAGTAACTGATGTATTCTTTAGTTGCATTATGATTTAATAATTAGTTTAACAACTCATCATTAGTCTATTTGCAATTAGACTAATTACAATTAGTTTAACCAAGTAAAACTGAACACAACTCCATCAACTCCACCAAACTCAACTGATTGAGTTCTAACTGAAGTCATGCATGCAACAAATCAACTGACCCACAAAGAAAATGTATTTCCTTCTGACAGCTGCATGTGCTACATCTGTAGCTCAAACTGAAGTGCTCCAAGAGAATAAGATAAAGTTTATAGTCTAAATATTATTATAAGCTAATAATATTTGACTACTCTATAATTAAACTTGACAGTGTCACCGCCGTTGTCTAAAAATAGAAGTCCATCTATTTTTTCCAACTTGACCAATCATCCATAAACAACATCCTGCAACTCATAGACATGATCCATATGTCTAAAAAGAGACATAGTCTAAAAATAGACTTTGCGCCATAATTTTCCTGCGGGCCCACTTAGTGAAGGCGACTCTTTTCACTAAGCTCCATCATCTTGTTGCAATCTCAAAACTCCCTCTTGACAAAATATGGATTATCAACAACCCCTATCCTACCTCGGTGGTATTCGAATTTGCTCCTGGTGAGAGCCTTCGTCCAAATATCAGCATCCTGATCCTCCGTTGGAATGTATGAAAGTAACATGATCCTCCGCTCCACACAATCTCTGATATGATGGTACCTGATGCCCTTGTTGCCATATACTCGGCCTCTTGAGCTTCCTACCCAATCTGCATCCATGAAGCCACATAGCTTCACCTCATCCAATCCATATCCCGATGTGTCTCTCTTGAGCCTGCACACATGCGACTCCACCAACTACTGGTAACCAATGGCATCCACTACCTCTGTTGAAGTAGCATCCTCCTTCCTCCAACCTCTAGGAAGGAACGTAGTCTTCACATCCAACTGATGAATGTGCCATCCCTTCTGCGCTGAGAGAGCAAGAATCGTCCGTATGGAAGAATACCTTGCGACAGGTGCAAAGGTCTCCTCATAATCGATCCCCTCTATCTGTGAAAGCCTCGGGCAACAAATCTTGCCTTGTACTTCTCCACACTCCCATCAGCTGCTTGCTTAACTTTGTAGATCCATCTCGAACCCACCACTGATTTCCCTTCTGGTCTAGGAACAATCTCCCATGCACTGTTTCTAACAATAGAATCATACTCTTCCACCATGGTGTCT
>APFE030554160.1:35076-63712 GCA_000404065.3 Pinus taeda | reverse complement strand
AACTATAGTCACAACTGATAGCAATCTGATTCTCTAACACCTGTCCCTGCTGAACTGAACATGCACTGACATGCAACTGAGTTAACTGATGTATTCTATAGTTGCATTATGAGTTAATAACTTGGGAATTAATTAATAACTAATTCACCCAACTCATCTCTAGTCTATTTTCCAGTTAGACTAAATACAACCAGTTTAACAAAGCTAAACTGAACACAACTCCATCAACTGCACCTCCAGTCCACTTAACTCAACTCACTTGAGTTCTAACTGAAGTCCTGCATGCAAATATTAGTCATCCCATAGGTAACCACGTATTTCCTTCTGGGATCTGCATGTACCACATCCGTAGCTCATCCTGAAGTGCTCCAAGAGAATAAGACAAAGTTTATAGTCTAAATATTATTATGAGGTAATAATATTTGACTGTTCTATATTTAGACTGAGCAGTCACTCCGTTGTGGTCTAAAAATAGAAGTCCATCTATTTTTTCCAACTTGATCAATCATTCATAAACAACAACCTGCAATCCATAGACATGATCCATATGTCTAAAAATAGACATAGTCTAAAAATAGACTTGCGCCAAAAATAGCCTGCGGGCCCACTTAGTGAAGGCGACTCTTTTCACTAAGCTCCATCATCTTGTTGCAATCTCAACACTCCCTCTCGACAAGATATAGATTATCAGCAACCCCTATCCTGCCTCGGTGGTACTCGAATTTGCTCCTGGTGAGAGCCTTCGTCGGAATATCAGCATCCTGATCCTCCGTTGGAATGTACGAAAGTAACATGATCCTCCGCTGCACACAATCTCTGATATGATGGTACCTGATGCCCTTGCTGCCATATACTCGGCCTCTTGAGCTCCCTGCCCAATCTGCATCCATGAAGCCACATAGCTTCACCTCATCCAATCCATATCCCGATGTGCCTCTCTTGAGTCTGCACACATGCGACTCCACCAACTGCTGGTAACCAGTGGCATCCACTACCCCTGCTGAAGTAGCATCCTCCTTCCTCCAACATTTAGGAAGGAACACAGTCTTCACATCCAACTGATGAATTTGCCACCCCATCTGCACCTCTTTTTAGATCCATCTCGAATCTACCACTGATTTCCCTTCCAATCTAGGAACAAACTCCCATGCACTGTTTCTAACAATAGAATCATACTCTTCCACCATGGCGTCTACCCATGCGGGATCCTCCACAGCTTCCTCGAAAGAGGATGGCTCAGTCACAACACACTTGCTCATAAGAGCCATGTATCCAGTGTACCGATCAAGTGACTGTCTCTGCCTGCGTTGGGCTGTAGGTGGTCCTACAACTTTCTCTGCATCTTGAGCCAGTCGCTCAGCTTCTGTCAAGCGCTTTCGCCCTCTGATGGTTGGCGCTGCATGAGTGGTCTCTTCCACTCCATGAACCTCGTCCTGTGGCTGATCCACATCCTAAAGCTCATCCTTAGGAACTAATAGCTCATCATCTGCATGCAAGTGTAGCTCCCTCTCAAGCGAACACTTCATGGCTTTCTCCTCCTGAAATTTTATATCCCGTCGCACAACAGTTTTACCACTGTCTGAAAATACACACGATAGTTGTGGGGCGTATCAGTGTACCCCACAAATATCCCAACCTCTGCAGTCGGCTCCAACTTCTTTCTGGCATCCTTCGTCACATGCATGTAAACGTTAGCACCAAAAATACTCAAATGAGAAAGATCAGGCTTCTTACCAGAATAAGTCTCCTCAGGTGTACTCATGCCAAGTATCCTATGAGGACAACGGTTCTGCACATAAACTGTTGTATTTCATGCTTCCGCCCACAAGTGAAGGGGTAGGCCCTGATCATGCAACATTGCCCGTGCAGCACCCACAATCGTTCTGTTCTTCCGCTCAGCTACCCCGTTCTGCTGTGGGTTATGGGGAGCTATGAGCTCTCTACGAATCCCTTCTGCCTTGCAGAATTCCTTGAACTCGTCCGAGATGTATTCACCACCATTATCGCTCCTAAGAGCCTTCACCTTCTTCCCTGACTCCTTCTCGACCAGTGCTTTGAATTCACAGAACTTTGAATATGTCTCGCTCTTCTTATGCATGAAGAAGATCCAGCACTTACGAGAGAAATCATCAACAAAAATCACATAATACCTGTGTTTTGCTGTCGAAGCAACTGAGAAAGGTCCACACACATCTGTGTGAATTCTCTCAAGGATTGTCGTGGCGCGACTATCCTTCTGGTGAAAGGTGGCTTTCACAAACTTCCCCAAAGTACACCCCTTGCATTGATCTGACTGTGCAAGTGTGCCTTTAGGAAGCCCTGTAGTGATCTGTTGCAGTATCTTCAAGGCTCCATGGTGAAGGTGACCCAATCTCCTGTGCCACAACTCGCCATCATCCCGGCTCACCAATCCTTCTACCTTGCCTACCATAGCTGCGCATCCATCTACATGCAACTGATAAAGGTTCCTCACTCGAACCCCTATCTTCCGGGTCTCACCAGTTGTCTTGCTGCGCAGGAAGGCCTTTCCCTCGCTGAAAACAACATCATACCCTTGTCTTCTAACATCGCCACTGAGATGAGATTCTTCTTCAATCCTGGAACATGCATGACTTCCTTCAATACAAAGGGTTTACCAGACTCCCTCTCAAAGGAAATGGTACCGATAACGGTCGCACTGTATCTACCATCATCGCCCATCTCGATGTGCACTCCAAGATCTTTGTCCTCCAGATCAGAGAACAAATCTCTATCTCCCGTCATGTTAAAAGACGCACCACTGTCCAAGAACCACACCGATCCCATCACACTTGAAACCAAGCATGTGATCAATGAAAAATCAAGCTCAAAATGTGAGGCTAGAGCCTCTCCTGCTGCAGATCCAGTAGCTTGCTTGTTCTTCTTCTTCTGCAGACAATTAGTGGCATAGTGTCCGTGCTGGTGACAGTGAAAACACTTCACCTTGGACATGTCCTACTTCTTTCCTTTCGCACCAGACTGAGAAGCTTGCTTGCTCTTCCCTTTCTTTGCTTTAGCAGCAAAAGCGCAATTTTCTTCATCAGCTCCCTTTGATGAAGATCTGCCCCTGGTACTCCGCCTGATCTCCTCCTGCACAAGATCTGACCACAGTCTTTCCCATCCTGGCAATTTCTCTCGACCATTGACAAAGTCCTGATAGGAATGCCGACTCTTCGTAAGACCAAGGAGAGCCAAGCTCACCAAGTCCTCATCATCGACAGTAACCCCCACACTTCCTAGCTCATCTCGACACTGAGTGAACTTCGTGAGATACTTGGGCATACTGTCACCCTTCTCGCATTTGATGTTTCTGAGTTTATATTTGAGCACTAGCTTCCTCTGATTGCTCTTGCTTTGGAATAATTATGTTCACAATTTCCACATCAAATATGGAGTAGCCTTTCCATGGAGGCTGGACACAATGTGATCCTTTATGCCCTCCAACAGAATCCTTCGACATTTTGCGGTCTTCTTTTGCCAAGCATCAGCTTGAGTACCATCAGTAGGCTTTGGGACATCCGTCTCTATGAACTCCTTCAGCCCGTTATCATCCAATACTGCCTCCATCCTGTCCTTCCATGCAATATAGTTTGTATTGCCCTCAAGGGCATACTCCAATAGCAATCCGTTGAAAGACACTTCAACTTTGACACCAAGAAAACACTGCTGCAAATTTGAATTCCACCAGCTCAAAACTCAACTGCTTCCGACCTAGAATTCATGAGAACAAGGTATTTCTTGTACAGAGATCAATTGTACGGGCATTCACCGGATATCTCACCTTCCAAAGGAAGGATGAATCCAGAGGCTACCTGGCCCGATTACAGACTCTGCCTGAAGAAATAGAATGTAAACACTTCCTGAATAGTAGATCTGACGATCAACAGGTCTGATACCATGTAGAAATTTTGAATAATAAACACATATTCAATGGAGATTATCCTGATCATGTACTATTGCAGAATACATACACAATACATAAGCTCCTCTACGTTGATCATCAATATAGGTAGCATCAATAACAATAAAACATCAAGAGCATGCACACATTAACACAATATGTAACCCAGGGAAAGCTTACAGCTGAAAACCCCACACTATCTGTATATTAATGATTGAGAATATGTAACATTACAATAGTCAATACTTCTCACAAGTATCCAGCACTATCTCCACCTGTTACACACAATAAAGCTCAGATCTTCCAAATATATTCCACTGCTTGCCTGCCTCCACTGCTCAATACCTGCTCAAGAATGGATGAGAATGGTTGAACCAAACTTGTATTTACCTCAAAAGAATCACTCACACTAGGAATCACGTGAGCAGAGGCTATAATCACTTGGTATTAGCCAATTCTCATTAGCATAACACAATCCCATTGATTGTGCAAATCCTCATGCACAACTATAGTCACAACTGATAGCAATCTGATCCTCTAACACCTATCCCTGCTGAACTGAACATGCACTGACATGCAACTAAATTTAATGATGTATACTTTAGTTGCATTATGAGTCAATAATTAGTTTAACAACTCATCATTAGTCTATTTGCAGTTAGACTAATTACAACTAGTTTAACCAAGTCAAATTGAACACAACTCCATCAACTCACAATCAACTCCACCAAACTCAACTGATTGAGTTCTAACTGAATTCATGCATGCAACAACTCAACTGACCCACAAAGAAAACGTATTTCCTCCTTGACAGCTGCATGTGCCACATTTGTAGCTCAAACTTGAAGTGCTCCAAGAGAATAAGATAAAGTTTTATAGTCTAAATATTATTATAAGCTAATAATATTTTACTACTCTATAATTAGACTTGACAGTGTGACCGTCGTTGTCTAAAAATAGAAGTCCATCTATTTTTGCCAACTTGCCCAATCATCCATAAACAGCATCCTGCAACTCATAGACATGATCCATATGTCTAAAAATAGACATAGTCTAAAAATAGACTTTGCGCCATAATTTGCCTGCGGGCCCACTTAGTGAAGGCGACTCTTTTCACTAAGCTCCATCATCTTGTTGCAATCTCAACACGTTTCCATGTTCTTGATTAATTGGGTTAATTCCTTCATGCGATCCTTATCAACTTCCTTTACTTCAGTTTTCCCCTTAGATTCATGAGACTTCAATGGCCCTCTATTATACCTAGGAATTTTTGAATTTCGTGATTCATTTCTTTCATTTTCCATGTCAAAGGATTTAGTTTGAGCTGCATTTAGATTTGCTACATTCTTTCTTCTTATCTCATTTGATGTGTCAACACCAAAAGAAATAAAATAAGAGTACAATAAAAACTTTTCTGGAGGCTTAACATCTTGAGGCATACTCTTTACCAGATCATTGAATCTCTTGTTGAATTCCTCCGCAATTTCATTCTCATTCTTCTCGATATGGCTAAT
The DNA here is from genome assembly GCA_000404065.3 of Pinus taeda. Classification (NCBI taxonomy): domain Eukaryota; kingdom Viridiplantae; phylum Streptophyta; class Pinopsida; order Pinales; family Pinaceae; genus Pinus; species Pinus taeda. The sequence continues at coordinate 58,279 of APFE030554160.1, read as the reverse complement.
GAAGTTGATCAACTATCTATCTTCTTTATTTTCTCCATACTTATCCATAAAAGGACTAATCATGGCTTGCAATGAGTCATAAGAGTTAGGAGGATGCTCAATGAACCAATCAAGAGAATCCTCTTCTAAGGAGGGTAAAAAGAGTATCATCTTTACATCCTCATAGTTAGTAGTGTTACACCACTTAGTGATGCAAACATTGATATTATTAACATGTGATGCACCACTAATAGCCTTGTTACCTTGAAAAGAATGCAACTTTTCAATAGCCTTTTCAGGGATATCATGTGGATAGAAATTAATGTTAGTAAAGTTACAAGGAGAAAAAAGACCATTCATGATGTCTTGCTCTACTTGTCCTTGAAAAAGAAAATGGATATCAAAAATAGCCTCCTACCCAAGATTAGCAAGAAGTCTACTATGAGATAGTTTATTTAACCTCACTATAAAAACCCTTTCAAGCTCAATAATGGGGCTAACTAGACCACTTGGATTTCTCCTAGTAGAAACTCTTGCAGAAATTGAGCCAAGCGGAGTCACCACTTGACCAGGAATCTAACTCTAAAAATCAAATATGTAAAAATAAAAAGTTAGTTGTATTCCAGGTACAAGAGGACTTGTCCCTGGGAACAATGCCAAAAAATGTTGTTTCCTCGCTTGCACACCTAGGTTAGTGTGGGAAAAATCCTTAATCTGATAAGGTGTGATATTGGTGGAAAATTAAGAGAAGGGGTTGTCACCTAAACCCTACTCTCTCCATTAAAGCTCTCTCATAGTTAAGATAATGGGGGTGATCCCTAAACAAGGTTAATAAAGAAAATGTGAGTTTCTATGAGACTATAGTTAGAAGTAGATACTTATCAAAGATAACTTGGTACCAAAATGCGAACAAGCATATATGAGCAAAATTCAATGACATATTCAAAGTATAGACGAGTGCTTCAAATAAATGACAAATGCTTCCTCAAAATAAAATTCAAGATACAATGATAAATAATCCTGCAAAACCAAATTTTAGACCAAGGTGAGCATATAAATGTCACTTTTGACTATAAAGGAAATAGTACTTAGAAGAAAATGCTCAAGTGACAAGATAATGGCATTAATTACTCGTGAGCTAAATGATCATCAAAGTGACAAATATATGAAATAACGTGAAATGGTGTTGCACCAATGAAGAGTATTCCAGGTACAAGAAAGCTAATACTTTCAAAAGTAAAAGATTCACAATACTTGCATAGTAAAATAAATGCTTCTTGAAATAAGGATAATATTTGCAAATAAGACTCAAATAAATCCAAGATAGCATATGTAGGAGAATTGCATTTGCAAGTTGTGATGTATATGTGCTCTTGGTTTATTTTATTAGTTGTATTCTAAAGCAAAGTTTAAATTGAACTCTGGTCCCCATATCTCACCCTCACTCGGAAATACAGATCTCATAGTGAGGATTCAATAGTAGTGGAGGTTCCCTAATATCTATACAACCAACACAAGTTGTAAATTAATTTTAGAGATGCTTGAGTGAAAGTGAAATGACAATGCTAAAAGTAAATTTTCACTAACAACTTAAAAGAACACTTAGAATGATACTTGACAAGAAACTTAAATGGAGTTATAGGCTTCCCAAAGTGCTTGAAAGCAAATCAACCAAATACGAAAATGCAATATTGCTTCCAAATAAATTTGCTCTAATAATGTCAATATTGATCAAAATAGCTTATGAAATACCTTGCCAAGTAAAGAAATGGAAATGAGAAACTGAAACTAATCAAATCTTGTAAATTGAAGTAAGTACTTGCTTGTAACTTGAATGAACATAAGGAAACTTTTCTCATAAATAAATATTGCAAGTTGTATCTTGAGAAAAAATAAATTTTATACAAGTTTTAACTTGAAAAGGAAATAAAAGTTGCATTATTGCAAGCACTTGAAAATTGAAATAACAAACTAGATAATATCACTTGCAAATGGAAAAGTAAATGTGAAAGATATGTTAATCCCAAGAATTAATGTAAGCGTTTAGCAAGTTAGAACAAGTGAATGAAGTGTAAGAGTTTGAACCATGCAATTTCAATCCACCCAAGAGAAATCATCCCTCTAAATGGGGAGATAGCATACCATGGGAGAAATCTCCCAAGCTCCACAAGCTAAACTAAATTTTTATTAGAGACTTTGTAACAATGATGAGCCTCTCAAGGCCCGAATTCAACCAAAGGAGAAACTCTGCAATAGTATTCAAGAAAAAATGAACTTCTCCTTGGAAACCTAAGTAAATGAGGAGTTAATGAGTAGCCTCTTCAAATCTGAAATATTAGGACTGATTTTTATATGCAAAAATCAGCCTTCTACAAAGTTAGGAAATAGTACAAAAATTAGAGGCTTATCCTCTATAGGCTCATGAACTTCTTGGAGAAATAGGAAACCTTTGAAAAGTCTCAAGGCCTTGAATGGATTCTAGCTCTAAAGCCCATGAACTCCTTGTTTTTAAGATCCAAGTATGTTTCAAAGGCCCTGCAAACAAGAGCTGTTAGTTTGGAACTCTTTTTTCCTCAAATCTACCCCAAATGTGAGCTATTTGGGGCTGTGAAACAAATCATATTTTTTATCTTCAATAGGAACTTTTCAAGGTGAAGCTCTCCAATCCTCCTTTTAATCTACACAATGCAAGCAAGAGGAAAAAATTAACTTCATAGTTTCATGTCAAAAATTATATTCAATGTAAATCCAAATGCATGCAACAAGAGAGAAACTCTCTTATGAAAACAAGAAAGGCCAAGCCTTTTTTATAGCTCTAGAAGCCAAATAAATTATTTGAAGCACAACAGATAAGAAAGAATTTAAATTATTGTTGTGTGATCCAAGAGAGCCAAAGGAAAGGAAACTCCCTCTTTGCAATTTGTAAGGTAAGATCCTTAAGGCAAAATCAATTGGGTCCTTCAATCCTTGAGCTTGAGAGTGGGTTAGTCTATTGGAGATTCTCCCATGCCTAAGTAATCCTTCAACAAACTCTAAACAAATATTTCTACACACTTGGAAATAGATGTTAGCCTTCATAAAGGATTTAGATAGTACAATGGGTGAAAGATCTAGAGATGCATTATAAAATCATCTAGTGTTTTCCACTCCTAGAGTATTTCTCTAATAAAAAATAAAAATGAGATAGCTTGCATATATTAATCCAAAATGAAAGGCAAGATGACAGCTAAAATAATCCAAATTTCATATAGAAAATAAAGCACATAAATAAAAACAATATCACCTCAAGAAGAGAAGGAGAACACCATCAATAGTACCCCAAAGTCTTTTCTTTTATTATATGAAAATGAGTACACAATCCAGTAGAGTCTCCTTAAGCCTAATAGCTTGTTCCAATGATACAAAATGAGAGCTCAAAGCACACTTAAATAGAGAAACTGGAGAATATCTCATTATAAACCCCAATGCCAAGTGGAACATGGTGGAAATCGCAAAGAAAAATTGAATTTGTTGTTAGAGGCCCCAAATACCACGTGTAGAGACCAAATATGGGAGGTGGGCAGTGTATTCCTCTTCTTCCCACGTGCCAAAATAAAAATTCCTTGTTGTATATGCCAAATGGTGGGTGAGATAGGTAGTAAACTCCATGAAATCCTTAACAAGAATGTGCCCAAGACTTGTGGTGTGAACAACTCTACAAATCGAACCTCAAACTGATGGTTAAATTGTTGTGTGATGATTGTTTAGAAGTGTTGTGCATAAATGTCGAAGTAAGTTGCGTACATGTGATAAGGTTTTTTGAAGTATATTTGCGACGTTACTCCATACTTTTCTCATTAAATATTTTCTCAATCCTTTGATAACTCTCTCAACCCTGTGTTATTTTTTCCATGAGAAAATTGTACCCCAAGCTTGGCCCACCAAAAAATTTCCCATATGCAAAAATCTTGTGCCACTTCATCCTCACACATGCCCTTTGAATCACCTTTTTGAATTGAGTGATTTCCAAGTCATTTCCACCTCAATTGGGCATGTGGGAATTTTATTTTCTCAGTTTTTTTTATATTTTTTGGGTTATTTATTTCTCATTTTCCCACTAGACTTAGGAAAAAGTGGGTTTTGTGGGTTTAAAATGATTTTCAACCCCTCAAAGTGTGTCTTAGTAGAAATTGAAGGAGGAGAGGTGTAATTTTGAGCACCCATACCCCATACAAATTCTCTATATATAAATTATTACACTTTACAATCAAAATTTATTAAAATTTATGCCTTTTGAGAAATTTAAAATTTTTAAAAATGACCCCTAGAACTAATCAAATTCCGTGAAATTTTACGAGTGATCTAGTATGGTAATATATAATTATTCTAGACACTAGGACTCACCTAAGGCCTTTTCATAAAGCTACACTCGAGCTTTGGGGTTTTAACTTGGAAGAAAAAACTCAATTAATTATTAGGTGATATAAATTACCAATAATTAATCAAGTAAAAAAACCTCCCAGAGTAAACTCACTTGATGATAATGTCTCAAGTTACCTAGACTTGTTACATTGCTCGATTCATCATACTAGCATCACTTTACAACATCCCCATAGGGCTTGTGGAATCTAAGTACAGTATAGAAGATGAATGAGAATAAGAAGACAAAGTTTAAAATCTCTTATCATATATGAACTCTGATGGTACACGATCACTCTGACATATCCTCGGGCATGGATTCATTAAATATTCAACTATATTTCGTTGTTGAATAGGTTGAAAGGACAACTTCGAGGTAATGCAAAATGGTACAACAGAGAGAAGGTGGAGAAAAGCTTCCCTCACCTCATTCAGTAGAAGCTTTTGGGGACTAAAAGCCTCCCAAAATGGAGAGGTGTGATCTAGATTATATTCTTATATTGTTTTTAATCCATATTTATGCTTTCATAGTGGAAAAATGTGGAGGAATCAACTCTCATAACCATTTTACCAGTAGGACCCAATTTGACAAATTGGGGTATGAAACCTTCCAAGACAGTTTTGAGGGATCAAATGACGTTTTTTAGGGCTAAAATTTTGCCACTTTAATGTGGAACCTTTTATTCATATTATACACACACAGACCTGTCCAATAGCTCAAGAATCATGTCAATCAAAGTATGTATGTGAAATTTATGTCACTCAAAAGTTGACCTTCTTGTTTTCACTATCATAATTTGATACGGTGCCACATTAGCCCCCATTATTCATGAAAAATGGGATAGCCACATGATTATGATGTAAACGACTCTAGAAGAGTCTATATTGTAATTATGGTTATCATTTAAGGCATTCAAACCTAACCACTAGTAGGCTAGCGGGCTATATTATAACCGGGCCACTAGGAGGAAAAGGGTTTCCATTCCTTCGAGTGCATTTGTTCCATAGTTGAGACAAAATAGTCAAGAGGGATAGGATATAGAGAACACATAGAGGATTTGTGCACTATAGTATCTCATAGGCCACAAGTCATACTTCCTTGTACTCACAAACATTTTCTATTCAAAAAAAGAGAGCAGAGCAACCTCACCTTCCAGCTGGGTTTTTCTCCCAAAAGGATTTCCCAGGTCATATCTTGTGTCAAATGTATATATGAGATTTTATTTCATTGTTCTCTATTTTCTGCATAGTTTTAATTCATATGCATACGTTATTAACAATAATCTACATATCTATAAATCTAAAGAGATAAAACTATAATAGTGTATATTTTGGATTTTTAAGTATATTTTATCAAATCTATTGTGATGAACTATCTCGTGGAATATCCACAATAGTTTATAGATAATTGTGTCTAACCCTAGCTCTAGGCTCTGGTTCAGGCTGTCACTTAGGCTCAATTGATTTGGCTTTGAATATGGTAACTGGACATCAATTCCCCTCTGTCAGATACAAGGTGAGAAGATGAAAAAAATATCAATTGCAAGACGTGTCAATACTCGAGAATGAACTCTTAAGTATCACCAAAATATCTTCTTGGTTTTTGAAGCCCATTATCAAGAAGTGATCTGTCCAAGTTGAATCTTCGTTCTTGCAAGAGTCTTATTTTGGAACATTTGTTTGAATGATGAGTGTGCTTACCACAATGCTCACATGGGTGAAGTTAATTTTTCGTACGGATATATTTTTATTTGATTTTAGATAATTGCATTTCTTCATTTGCATATGCAATTCACTCCATAGCATGATATCATTATTCATTTTTACAACATTATTCAGCAACATATGCAATTATATAGAAAGAACAACATCATCAACAATGTGGAAGAATATAAAGGAACAATAAAAGAAAATAATTCACACATAGAGACATCAGGATTGATCGAAGACCAAGGCAAAACCCACTACAGGGAAAACCCTTTCAAATTCCTATTCTTATTAGATTGTCATTGAATGATTCAGCAAAAGAGAGTACAATGATCCATATCTTCAACCATAAACTTATCCAGCAAAATGAACTAAAAAATATCCATGAGATGAACCCAACAATGCTAATAATACAAAACCTTGATTCAGAATCTTGTGATCAACTGTCACTGTCTGCAGTCAACTTCCAACTCTGTGGTCAACTGGTGAAATCTTCGGTTAATTGAAAATTCAAACCCTAGGTCTTAATTGTATGGAGAGAGTGTTGTGTGTGTGCTAACACCGTTAAACCACACACATAGGCCTGTATCCTTGTAGTTATAGTCAAAATTTTCCTATCACAAACTTGCGATTGTGACCTAAAATGCTAGACATGTGAGAGCTTTGAACCCTACAATGTCGGACTTGTGTGAGTCAATCTTCTTGAACTGCCTCAGACCTGTGCGATCCGAAACCAATGAATAGAATAAAAGAGTGCTTCATGATCATTTCCAAATGAGGTTAAGGTCATGTTGACGGTTTTGTACCCGCCAACATCACAGAATCACCACGGTATGAAGTCCCAACTAGACCTCACACCATTTGGTGTGGGAGTCCCATCCGGTATGATAGCCTGGTTGCCATTGTCTTAAGGATTTGCCTCGACGCTTTCTTTTTAGCACAGGAGAGTGGTTCGCTTTGTCTTTGAGAAGTGAGGTTCGCATGCCTGGTGAGTGTAAGTGGCGCTTGTGTCAATGGTTATTCCACTGTCGAGGGAGAGGGTGAGAGTGAGTTCTAGGTCAATTGGGAGCAATCCCAACACTAGTAGGAACACACAACACAACAAGACATGCATAGCTTCTGATGGAGCAGTGCACACAGATGCAGTATTCACAACATACAAGGTGAGATAACACGTACAACACTCACGGAGCAATCCGAACGAGTGCAACAGTTGTTACAGCAAGGTTCAAGTGAAAGGTTTGTCTGATGTCCGGAAAAGCAATCGACAGGAATGGGATAGCATTAATAACATATAAAACATATTTCCATTAATATATTATGCATTTCAATAAATGAAATAGTTCAGATGCAGAACACAAGTTAAATTAACATGCATTACAAGTGTTAAAGAGAAGTCTTACAACAAATACAAGACATGTGTGAAAACGTGTTGGCATGTTAGCAGGCTTCTGAATTAAGTGAAAGTTACAAGACACGTCGTTACACCATGCATCACTAACCCCATCAGCTGGAAGTTAGAGCCACTACTTACTCCTCAAAGAAAAATATTACAGACTATCTTGGCTATGTGTGAGGAGCTAACGTGAAAATTCCCTTAACATGTACAAATGAGGGGGTATTTATAGCCAAGGGTGAAACTGACCCTTGTGCTTGTTCAACTACCCTCATGATCATTTGACTTCCATGACTTTTCAACTTACATGACTCTTTTTTCAACAAGTGGGTCTCTTGGACTTCCACGTTACATCACACTGATTGACAACAAGTCCATAGTGGAGATTTGGGCAGCATGACTCATGACGTGACTCGACATGACTTGACATGACAATGTTGGTATATGTGTGTTGTTGTTAGAGTGTTTTTCAAGCTATAGTACTATTGGGTGATGGATGTCTTCATGGTGTATCATAGCCTCGCCTTCGCATTGCGAAGTTCGCAAAGTCTTCGATGGTGCTTGGTTCGCTTGATGAAGCTTTACCATGTTGTTCCTTACTTTCATGATGGAAGGCTTGACAGGTTCATTTGTTCACGAAGGTGCATGTTTGTCGCGTTCGTCCTCTTCACATGCTTCGTTCGTTCGTCCATTGGTGAACCTATCCTTCTGCATGTGCTCCCCTCATTCATCCCATCCATCATCTTGACATGTTTGTTGGTGTACCTATACCTATAATCACTCATGATGAGATGACATCAAATCCAAAAGCTCCTAGTTTACCATGACACATGATCATTTCGGATGTAGGTGAGTGAGAGAGGCAGCAAGGTTGTGATGCCTATTATAGACATATTTGGGCACTGCAACCCCAATCGCATATGTCGATAAACCAAGGGCTCTAAAACCCCTAAAGATGTTGTTTCAAACCCTAAAGGATCAAGGTCAACTGATTACATCATTTCCTAGAAGTTCTCCCTAAAAAACTACTCAGAACTGGTCAAAACTAGACCATACAGATTGCTCCATGCTAAGGGTGTGATGCATCTCACCTGTTACACACAAGGGGTGTGATGCATACTGAAAATCCCTTTTGTAGGGTGCGATGAGTGAGAGCAAACAAATGGTAGAGGCAGTTTGCTAGGTGGAAACTCAGAGAATCTTCTAGAAATTGCTCATATGACACTTGCCTCTCTGAATTCGCCCAGGGATGAGTAAGAGATCATGAAATATCCAAGTGGAATCAAGAACAATCAGTGAAATGACACTAATCAAAATCCCAGAATCTAACTCACCCCCCCACAAATATCTATATATGGATCCCTCATCCTAGAGATCCACAGGCTGGAATTTCGTATTTTGTAAGGAAGTGTTGTTGGTTTCTCTGTGAAGCATTGTATTGTTGGGTGATCTAGCTTTTCATGAGGTGAAGAGGGCTTTCATGTTCGTGTTAGAGTCGGTCTAGTTATCCCTATGTCAGAGATAAAAGCTCTTTATGCATTTCATGTTTAGGTGTCCCATCAGTTTTGATCAGTTGCATTTCATTAGGCATGCCATAACTCTGATGGAGTGGTTTGTGTCACTCATTCCCCTCGTGTTGGGAATTGTTGGTTCAGGTCTATTCATTAAAATAAGTCTTCAAAGGTCATTTACAATCATGTTTTAAATTTTTAGATCTTAGGTCTAGGGTTGAGTCAGTTTTGTTTTGAAAAGTCTTAGAAGACCAGCAGGCCAGAGGGATGTCTTTGATAGATCATCACTTCAAATTATTTTCATCATTGTACAGCTGAATTACGACTTCTCTTCAAAACTCTGTTTTGAAGATAAGTCGCCATCTCATTTTTGTAAAAAATTTCAAAATTTCAGTTCTTCAATCGTTCAAGTGCAGCCTTGGTCTCCTTTGCCAGAGCATATCAGAGCTATCCCTGCAAAAAATTATCAGAGAAAATCATTATTTCAACCAAATTTAAAGGGGAAACCAAAAAGGTCAGAGTCTATTAATTTTGAAAAAGTGTCAACGACCAAACATAAGAAAATGGGTTTTGGATCAAGAAAAAATCAAAAAAGAGTCTATATGAAGATATTTCTCATCATTTGCAACCCATTCCACATTCCAAGAGTGAATAGCATCATTCTAACGCAATTTTGTGAGTTTGCAAGAAATTGGGTCATTTCCAGGGCGCGCGGCGCATCAGGTTGGGCGCGTGGCGCATCAGTGGCGCGCGGCGCATCAGGCAACCAAGTTCAGTGTTATTTTGCATGTGCGCAGCGCGTTGGGTGAGGCACGCGGCGCACTGGGGTTTATGCCTAAACTTTGTCCAGAAAACACTCAAACACCTCTTCTCACGCATCAATTCACAGCATTTTGAGAAAAAAGAAAAAGTCTACAGTCAATTTTGCACACAGTTGTATATCAGCATATATATATTCCAGCTATCTTGTTTCTAAAGAACATGTCAGAGACCGAGTTAGTATATGAGCAGGAATATGATAGTGATTCTACACCGGAGGTAAATGTGCCAAATGTGCCACGGAAATATCACAAAGGTGGCAAAAGTGGACAGCATGTTAGGTAGGAGCCTACTTCTTTGGCTCAATTGCAAGCTTGCCCACTTGCAATGGATTGTTTCGGCGCAAATCATGTTACCAATATTGTGAGATGATCTCACAAACTCAGCATCATCAGGAACTAGTCTGTCTATTTGTCCTTAATCTACAGGATGGTCATATAAACCTTGCCAGAGTGGATTTTACCTTGTCACCCGACACTATTTCTCAGGCCACCGGGATACCAAATGTAGGGGAGGAATGGAGCAAACGCCAGATGCTAGACAGATATTACTATGAGACGTATATCAAGCCCGGATATATCAGACACTTGAGTGCAGCCTTTCCTTTCAGATTCCTGAAATATTAATTTGCACCGTTGATGAAACTCATCATTCAGTATTTCAGCTGTGAGGGAAAATTCTCGCATCTCTATGCGTACCATGTCCGTTTGTTGATGCATTTCACATGGGTACGTATGATGAACATTCTATTTTTCATGTGTCGTAACATAGAAAGGATGGTGCCTTTAGTACAGAGGAAGAGCCTGGCACATCAACACAGGAGCATATATCACTATGCATTGATCAAAATCATAGTGATGCATCAGTTGGCACAACAGGGTATTGCTTGGGAGGATTTCATCTCCCGTGATTACTTTTCCGCACTACAGCCTCCTCCAGAGATAGTTCATGATGAGGGAGGGCCTTCACAGTAGTTTGACATTCCTGAGACCGAGCATGTTGATGCTCTAGTATATGTGACATATCAGAGAGGCCACAGGGCTTTATTTGCATCCGCACGATGAGTACTATCTCCACCCGGGGTGGAAGGGGTCTCGTTGACATCATCAATAGAGCGAGTATTATCTCCACATCATGTGGAAGGGGTATCGCCTCCGTCTTTAACACAGGTACATATTCAGGACAGGGGCAAGAGACCCATGTTTGATGAGGGTCCTTCAGGAGGTCAAGACATGGGTATCATTGATGTTGATTCTAGCTCTCCTAACTCGGAGCTCAAGGAGATCATTCGAGAGAAAAGGGCTGAGAATGATTCACTGCAAAAGAAATTGCAAATGGCTAAATGGGTGATCAACTACTTGGAGCAGTGCAACAAACAGCTAGAAGATGAGCATGAACTTTATGAGCTGCGGAAGATCCGGGAAGACCGGGAATTGGCCCGAAGGAGACCCGGTGATTTGACACCTATTGATCGAGAATCAATGCTCATCCGGGTAAAAACTCATTTGGAGAAGTTGTTGGTGAAGGCAAACAGGGTCGTCACATGAAAACTCACTATTGGGCTCGCATGCATGTTTGCAAAGCGAAAATGAAGATCCTCAAGAGGCGTTTGAACAAAGCGCAAAAACAACGCAAAAGGCCCGATCCACTTCGAGTTTTGGCCAATGCTTTTTTAGTTGAGCATGATACATGATGGAGGGTCTTCACTCCAAATTTGGGCAAATTTGGAGAAAATTTTGTCGTTTCAAAATTTTTGGCTTGCGAAACAGGTTTTTTGGCTCTACACGTAGCGCGCAGCACGCGACCCATAAGATGGGGAGGCCCAAATCACAAATGGCTTATAATTTTGGATTTTTCATGATGAAATACATATGCTCAGCTATTTCCAAGGCATTTCATCAAGTTCTGGGTGACCAAAAGGTTCAGAAACATCATGAAAATCACCTTTCTGCCACTTTTTGAACCAGCAGGAAGTACTTCTGGGAGAATGCACTTTTGGAGGGTCAAATGGACACCAAATTGGAAAATTCCACTTGGGTTAGAAATTAGACATCTAGGGCTTTCCAACAAGATAACCTGAGCTCAATTTGGATGCTGGGAAGTGCCCCAAAATCAGGTGAAAAGGTGCGTGGCGCACAGGGTTTCTTGGCACAATTTTCATCCTCAGCTTAGCAATTGAAGCCAGTTTGACCAGTTTTGACTTGTGATGGGATTTTTCACCCTTCTTGATGTAATTAATGGAAATTTATGTTGATTTGACATTTATTTACCTATTCTAGATGATTCATTCATAAAATAGCAAAAATTTAATGAATGAATTGGTTTCCTAGCTTATAGAGGCAAGTTGTTTTGACTGCCTAGATTGTAGTGCTTTATTTAGAATTGGTTGAAGCAGCTCCTAGGATGATGAGATCGACCCATAGAGGCAAGGGAATGTGTTGGCTTGCCTATATTATGTACTTTCTTAGTCATTTTCAGGGTTGGACTCTTGGGAATAGCTTGACACTCTATTGTACATATCTATCTGCATTTTTGGCAAAGGAAAGACCAGGGTTTTGCAGCACTATTTGGGATTCATGTGGCTTTATGTGTTGATGGTGTGTTTCTTTCAGTACTTGTAAGTTGTTTATGTGTACCGCTTTCCGTCTTTAATCTTCTGCAATTGAACAAATGAAGTGTTAAGGTAGAATCCATAAATTTGCTATGCTCTGCCTTTAAATTTGTTTAATTTTCCATGTTTTCTTCAGTTTAAGGAGAATCCTTGAGACTTCCTTGCTCTCCTTAGCTCCTCACCAGTCAGATATATCCATTCAATCACTTTAAAATCATCAAAACAATCACCTATCTGGCCCCAAGTAGACCTCTGCAAAAGCTGTGCCTCATCCCCGCACCCAAAATTGCATTTCCCTTGAATTCAACAAAACCTCAAAAACTCAATACCACAGTCCTTGTACTTCATACCTAGCCTAAAATTAGTCATCAATTTAGTCATCTAGACCTTGTTGATTATCTTTTGCCGAGATTGAACCGGAGAGAGCCCTCTCTTGTCCTCGTAGGGTTAGCTACAAGGCTGAGCGTGGTTTGATGTATCCTTGAGTCTTACCTTATTTCAGCCTAAGGTAGATTTGAGCGCTAACATAGTGGTGACCATACTAGGGAAGAAATCTCAATGGTTTTCTTGCTGATGACTTTGTTTCATAAGTCTTAGACTGAGTCTGAATTCACACCAGGTAGCTTTCAAAACACTCTTGCTATGCATAAGTGGAAGTAGATAAATGTTGCTTCAGTCGATCTCAGGTTAGCTTGTGAAAACTTGATTTGCAAATCACCCCAGTTCTTTTGTTCGTTCTAGACCTTTGGATGATTGAGTCTAGAAAACGATTGGCTGAATTCTTTTGATCTTCTGATAAACACACTGGTTTCAAAAAGACATACAAGAGCTAATCCAGATCCGAATCCACCTCCTATTTACGAAAATCCAAATTTGATTTGAAAAATCCTCCGTCAAGAAAGCTCGGCGACTCCCTTGGTTAAATCTCATTCATGTCCTGCAATTTTTGAATACCTTGAAGAACTTGCTTTCGACGAAAATTTTGAATTTTCATTATTTAAAACCAAGTCTAAAAACACTCTTGATTCTATAGTTCCAAATCCTGATTTTGCCGCAGCTCTTGAATTTGAAAGGCACAATAAATCAGTTGACAATTTTATCTTGAGGCACCTTTAGACTGACATCCAAGCTACAAATCTTGTTGATTTCTTAGAAGCTGTATCTGCAAACATCGAATCCAGTGTCACGGCATCCACCTCTAGAATTCCTATTGAACCGCCTTTCATTCCCACCATTCCTGTGCAACCTATAATTACTTATTCAGAATCTGCAGCTAATTTCCCTCCTTCATCCCACATCACTTCTCCTCTGCATACACCTCCGCATACTCCTTATATAGCAACTACATCCACTCCACCAACAACCCCTAGACTAAATCCACCTAGAGCAATGGCTGCTCGTTTCGCACCTCTTGCTTTACCTCAGCAATTTCATGATATGCCCGCGGACTATCAAAGTAAGATTCCTTTATTTGATGGCACTCCTCAAAGTGTGTCCGCTCAGCAGCACATAGACAAAATGGCAAATTTTTGTGATTTATATGAGATTCATGAAGAGGATGTAACTATGCGATTGTTTGTGCAAACATTCGGAGGAGAGGTAAGAAAATGGTTCAAAGGCTTGGGAGCCAGAAGTATATCTACATTGGCTGAACTTCAGAAACAGTTTCTAGATCGTTGGGAACTCAGAAAGGATCCGCTTCAGATCAATGCCGAGTATAATAATATCAAACGCAATCATGGTGAGTCTGTCCAAGACTAAATTATCAGGTTCAATACAATTTACAATTCTATTCCGGATGATTTAAGACCATCTAGAAAATCAGCTCTTCTCAAATTCCTGGATGGTTTTGATCCGGAGATGGCTTATTCATTACGGGATAGAGATCCGCCTACTTTAGAAGATATGCAAAAGATTGTTGTTAATGTTGAGGCGAATCTGAATGACAAGAGAGCACGGTTGAAGGCAGAGAAAAGAGTGACTATAAAGGAAGAATCTACATCAGAACCGCCTTGGCTTCGTGAGATGGAAAAAATGTTCAAAAGAATGAATCTTGACAAATCAGAACCGCAGATTCGTAATCCAAATTACCGTGGCCAGCAACAACCTCAGTTCAGAATTAAGCAGCGTGAACAAAGAGCACAAGAGCCGGCAGTCCAGCAACAGATCAAGACTCCTCTTTTGCATAATTTTGTGAGTCAATATTCAGATGAAGATGCTGACGTAGTAGGGGACCAAAATCACTTCTTTACTCCTGATGATCTGCCCATTTACATCACTGAAGAAGAAGAGTATGGAGAAAGTTCAGGCGCCCAGCAAGATGAAGATTTTATCTTAGCTAATGATGCGGATTTAGATGATTACCAAAGAGGATATTTGAACACCTTGTCCACTCAATAGAAGCAGTATTCATTGAGAAACCGAGATGTGCCCATCAATCCAATTCAGAAAAGAAAAGAAGCTACAGCACCAAAGACGGATTCACCGATACCATAGAAGAAAGGAAAGGAGACAATTGATCCCACAACTAGCAAGATATCAGCAGTAGAAAGGACAAATCAGGCAAGTATAATCAAATATAGGAGAGAAGTTCTGGTCAAAGAAGTCGAAAATGTTTCAGCATTTAGTTTGGAAAATGAAATTTCCAAATTAAAAGTATCTATTCCTTTGACTGAAATCATGAAAAACAGCAGCTACCGAGGTCAAGTCTCTAAAATTCTGAATTTTGATCCCATGTTTGACACGGTGAACGTTGAAGATGATCAGCCAGAATTGATTTTTGGGCCAGCATTGGATGGTGAGTCCCCTGATAGTGATGTTCCTCCCTTTTATATGAGTTTGAGATTGCATGAATATGTTTTGCACAATGCTATGTTCGATTCGGGTGCTTCGCACAATTTGATGCCAAAAGCGATCATGGAGAAGCTGGGGTTAGACATTACAAGGAAATATCATGATTTGTATTCATTTGATTCCAGCCGTGTGAGATGTATCGGGCTCATCAAAGATTTGGTTGTTAGCTTAGACCAAATCCCAGTGAAGAATGTCTTGATGGATGTGGTTGTGGCGGACATTCCTCCATGTTTTGGTATGCTACTTTCGAGATATTGGGGGGCTAAGTTGAAAGGTACTCTACAGTTAGACTTTTCTTATGCTACAATTCCAGTCTTCGGTCAAATGAGAAAGCTATATCGAGAGAAAAAGATGAAATACATGATAACTAGCAAAGAGAAGCCAATCAATCATCCTGTAAATTATGTACATACAATTTGGAGTCGTTTGTTTTATTTGCTGATAGTTTTAATGATCTAGATAGTCAGTTAGTTCAGGCGGAAGATATACCAGAGATCACTGAAAATTTCAAAGAAATTCTGCAAAAGGAAAGAGGAGAAAAGCAAGCTACTATGGAGCAAACAGCTGAAGATAATGGGCAGCAAACAGAAAAAACAGAGCTAACACAATTTCAACACTTGGAGGAAGATGAAGATGGTCTTTGGACCATGGATTTTGATGGCGCAGTAGGTAGTGATGGTGCTGGTATCGGTGTGTGGATTCGAAGTCCCTTTTCCACTCAAGACAAAGTTCCAAGCAAGGTGAGAGTGTGTTCCTATAAACTAGCATTTGATTGTTCAAATAATGAGGCGGAATATGAAGCTCTAATTGTTGGCCTAAAGATTCTTAGAAAGCTTAAAGCGAAGAAGATTGCGGTCTATGATGATTCTGAGTTGGTGATAAAGCAACTTAAGGGTGAGTTTCAGGCCAAGCATCCTCGCATGAGAGCATATCAAAATGTAGTCTTAGATATTTTGAAGTTATTTTCTGATCATACCTTGACATGTGTGCCTCACATACAAAATGGTGTTGCTGATGGACTTGCTAAGGCAGCAAGCAATTTAAAAATTCCAATGAATTCTAGCAACAAGTTTTAGATTCATGTGAAACACCATCCCACCGTTCCAGACAATCAATGATGTTGGCAAGTCTTTCAAGATGATGAAGAGATCAATCATTTTTTGCAAAATAAGGGTAAGTTCAAAGATACCTCCATAGATACTGAACATGATGATGGTAGTGATAATATACAAGTAAATCAAATGGACGTGTTGCAACTTAAAGATAACATTATACCTAAGGGATTGATTCCTTTAGAGGAGCTGTTTGACCAAGATGATGTGGCCCGCAAACCGACATTGAGAAACTGAAAAAGGTGTTGAAGAGGTAAACATTGGGACAGCTTAGAATCCCAAGAGGGTAAAGCTATCAAAGTCATTGTTACCAAAGGTAAAAGCAGACTATGTGAAATTGTTGTCTTTATTTTCTGGTGTTTTTGCATGGGATTACTCAGATTTAAAAACATATGACACAAATATCATTCAGCATACTATTCCTATTAAGCCAAATCAGAAGCCTTTTCGACAAAAATTGAGGAGAATCAATCCGAAGCTGCTGCCATCAATTGAAAAAGAGGTAAACAGATTGTATAAGTCATGAATCATTGTGCCTATCTGATTTTCAGATTGGATATCAAATTTGGTGCCCGTAAGAAAGAAAACAGGTGAGATCCGTTTATGTATTGACTTCAGAAATTTGAATAAGGTGTCCTAAAAAGACAATTATCCGCTGCCCAAAATGGACCATATATTGCAGTGAGTAGTTGGAGCATCAAGGATGTCACTACTCGACGGCTATTCAGGATACAATCAGATTTTAGTGCATGAAGATGACTGCGACAAGACAGCGTTCACCACTCCATGGGGAACATTTCATTATGCAAAGATGTTGTTCGGTTTGAAAAATGCAGGAGCCACATTTCTGCGTGCAATGGACATGGCTTTTGCCAATGAGAAAGATGTATTTTTGGTTGTTTATCTTGATGACTTAACTGTGTTTTCAAATTCTGATGAGGAACATTTGTATCATTTGAAAATTGTTTTCCAAAAGTGCAGAAAATATGGCATTTCGCTGAATCCGAAAAAGAGTCTTTTTTCCATGGATGAGGGCAAACTTCTTGGCCACATCATATCTAAAGACATCATCCGTGTTGACCCTGCACGAGTTGAAGCCATTCAGCAAATTGAACAGCCCTGGAACAAGAAAGAAATACAGTCCTTCAATGGTAAACTGAATTTTCTGCGACGCTTCATTCCAAATCTAGCAGAGCATCTTAGAGAAATCACGAGCATGCTAAAGAAGGACAGTCAGGTAAAGTGGACCGAAGAGGCGGTGAAATCATTTAATTTAGTGAAGTTATCTCTTTCTTCAGCTCCTATTTTGATCAGCCCAGATTACACTCAGGATTTTATTTTGTTCTCATTTGCTTCTGAGCACACTTTGGCAGCTGTATTAATGCAGGAGAGGGAAGGTGTTGAAAAGCCCATTGCTTTTTTCAATCGGATTATAAGAGATGGAGCATTGAAATATAACATCATTGAGAAGCAAGCACTTGCGCTTGTAAAGGCCTTGAAAGATTTCCGTGTGTATATATTGCATTCCCATATTCTAGCTTATGTTCCTAATGCAGCAGTTAAAGATATTTTAGTACAGGCAGATCCAGAAGGCAGACGGGGTAAGTGGATTTCTGCGTTGTTAGAGTATGATGTAGAGACTAAACCCACCAAGCTGATCAAAGGTCAAGGACTCGCCAAGTTAATGGCTGAAACGAACTTGCAAGTTCTAGACATAAATTTGATTGCTGCCATGTCTGATGAAGATGAGGAGAATTCATCCGTTCAGGTATCTAAAATGTTTCTTTCCTCTCCTTGGTACGCTGACATTTTATATGTACTTCAGCATTTGTCTTCACCTCCCGGAATGCCTAGAAACAGAAGTAGAACATTGAAGTTGAAGGCTGCAAAATTCTGCATACTAGATTCAACATTGTTTTGGAAAGACCCTAGTGGAATGTTATTGAATTGTTTGGTAGAGGAGGAAGCCAAAAGAGTCGTGGAAGACTTTCATAGAGGGGGCTGTGGAGGTCATCTGTTTTGGAAGACCACAGCAAACAAGATTCTAAGGGCAGGATATTATTGGCCTTCATTATTTTCAGATGTATATAAGGCGGTTAAAAATTGTCACAAATGCCAAATTTTTTAAGGGAAGCAGAAACTCCAGCCTTTGCCTCTCAAACCAATTGAAGTCAGCGCACCTTTTCAGCAGTGGGGATTGGATTTCATTGGGGAAATTCATCCGGCATCATCAGGACAGCATCGATGGATATTGATAGCCACAAACTACTTTACAAAATGGATTGAAGCAATTCCTACTCGACAAGCTACGGATGCGGTAATTATTTCTTTTCTTGAAACCAATATTTTGTCACGTTTTGGATGTCCAAGTAAGTTAATCACAGATAATGCAGAAGTGTTTAAGTCAAAAAGGATGATTGAGTTTTGCTATAAGTATAATATTAGCTTGGGACATTCAACCACATACCACCCTCAAGGAAACGGATTGGCGGAGTCTTCTAATAAATCTTTGGTCAATATCATTAAGAAATTGTTGGAAATCAGTAAAAAGGGCTGGCACAAAAAGTTGATAAATGCACTATGGGCTGATAGGGTGAGTCAGAAAAAGTCTATTGGCATGTCTCCTTTCGAGTTGGTGTACGGAACAGACACGGTTTTTCCTACTTCACTTGTTGTCCCGGTAGTCAAATTGCTTCAAGAAGCTGGTAGTGAGGAAGATCCTATGCAGAGAAGGATTAATCAGATGATTCATTTACAGCAGACACAGGAGGAGGTATTTCAAAACACTTGCAAGTTGCAGGAGCGCATCAAAAATATTTATGACCGGAAACCAAAGGCGGACATATTTCAGCTAGATGAGGTAGTTTCGAGGTGGGATGCTCGACATGAAGACAAGGGAAAGCATGGAAAATTTGAAAATTTATGGAAGGGTCGTTACAAGATTGCAGCATATCGTGGCCAAAATGCTTTCCTTCTCAAAGAAATGAATGGAGATGAATGTCCAGGAGGGCCGATTAATGGTCGGCTATTAAAGAGATACCACTTCTGAGTATTTTCTGCCCATTTCATCATCATTGTACATATAATTTTACTTTTGTTATATTGCACATGTAAACTAACTTATCATCTTCAGTTTGGGGCCCGAGGTGAAGGCTATAATTCTGAAAATGAAGGTTAGTTAGTCTAAGTTTGTCAAGTCACTTGTCTCAATCTTTTAGTTTCGAGTCTAGTTTGGTCAAAGCGGTTTTTGGTTTTTCAGTCAAATTCTTAAGATTTTGTGTTGGAATAATGCCTCCATCGCCCAATGGATGAAGGCATTGTCTAGCTCTTACAAAGATCTGCAGTTCTTAGCATCTCCAAGGAGCTACCATCCCCATTGGAGCCAATGTTAGAGTTGGTCTAGTTATCCCTCCGTCAAAGATCAAAGCTCTTTATGCATTTCATGTTTAGGTGTCCCATCAGTTTTGATCAGTTGCATTTCATTAGGCATGCCATAACTCTGATGGAGTGGTTTGTGTCACTCATTCCCCTCATGCTGGGCCCTACTGGTTCAGGTCTATTCATTAAAATAAGTCTTCAAAGGTCATTTACAATCATGTTTTAAATTTTTAGATCTTAGGTCTAGGGTTGAGTCAATTTTGTTTTGAAAAGTCTTAGAAGACCAACAGGCCAGAGGGATGTCTTTGATAGATCATCACTTCAAATAATTTTCATCATTGTACAACTGAATTAGGACTTCTCTTCAAAACTCTATTTTGAAGATAAGTCGCCATCTCATTTTTGTAAAAAATTTCAAAATTTCAGTTCTTCAATCGTTCAAGTGCAGCCTTGGTCTCCTTTGCCAGAGCATATCAGAGCTATCCCTGCAAAAAATTATCAGAGAAAATCATTATTTCAACCAATTTTAAAGGGGAAACCAAAAAGGTCAGAGTCTATTAATTTTGAAAAAGTGTCAACGACCAAACATAAGAAAATGGGTTTTGGATCAAGCAAAAATCAAAAAGGAGTCTATATGAAGATATTTCTCCTCATTTGCAACCCATTCCACATTCCAAGAGTGAATAGCATCGTTCTAAGGAAATTTTGTGAGTTTGCAAGCAAATTGGGTCATTTCCAGGGCGCGCGGCGCATCAGGCGACCAAGTTCAGTGTTATTTTGCACGTGCGCAGCGCATAAGGAGCGCGCAGCGCGTTGGGTGAGGCGCGCGACGCACTGGGGTTTATGCCCAAACTTTGTCCAGAAAACACTCAAACACCTCTTCTCACGCATCAATTCATAGCATTTTGAGAAAAAGAAAAAGTCTACAGTCAATTTTGCACACAGTTGTATATCAGCATATATATATTCCAGCTATCTTGTTTCTAAAGAACATGTCAGAGACCGAGTCAGTATATTAGCAGGAATATGATAGTGATTCTACACCGGAGGTAAATGTGCCAAATGTGCCACGGAGGTATCACAAAGGTGGCAAAAGTGGAGAGCATGTTAGGTAGGAGCCTACTTATTTGGCTCAATTGCAAGCTTGCCCACTTGTAATGGATTGTTTCCGGCGCCAATCATGTTACCAATATTGTGAGATGATCTCACAAACTCAGCATCATCAGGAACTAGTCCGTCTATTTGTCCTTAATCTACAGGATG
The DNA here is from genome assembly GCA_000404065.3 of Pinus taeda. Lineage (NCBI taxonomy): Eukaryota > Viridiplantae > Streptophyta > Pinopsida > Pinales > Pinaceae > Pinus > Pinus taeda. Next base: position 37,252 of record APFE030554160.1, on the reverse strand, counting down.
GTCATGTAAACCTTGCCGGAGTGGATTTTACCTTGTCACCCGACACTATTGCTCAAGCCACCGGGATACCAAATGTAGGGGAGGAATGGAGCAAATGCCAGATGCTAGACAGATATTACTATGAGCTGTATATCAAGCCCGGATATATCAGACACTTGAGCGCGGCCTTTCCTTTCAGATTCCTGAAAGATGAATTTGCACCGTTGATGAAACTCATCATTCGGTATTTCAGCTGTGAGGGCAGATTCTCGCGTCTCTATGCGTACCATGTCCATTTGTTGATGCATTTCACACAAGTACGTATGATGAACATTCTATTTTTCATGTGTCGTAACATAGAAAGGATGGTGCCTTTAGTACAAAGGAAGAGCCCGACACATCAGCACAGGAGCATATATCACTATGCATTGATCAAAATCATAGTGATGCATCAGTTGGCACAACAGGGTATTGCTTGGGAGGATTTCATCTCCCGTGATTACTTTTCCGCACTACAGCCTCCTCCATAGATAGTTCATGATGAGGGAGGGCCTTCACAGCAATTTTACATTCCGAAGACCAAGCATGTTGATGCTCCAGTATATGTGACATATCAGAGAGGCCACAGGGCCTTATTTGCATCCACACGACGAGTACTATCTCCACCCGGGGTGGAAGGGGTCTCGTTGACATCATCAGCAGAGCGAGTATTATCTCCACATCATGTGGAAGGGGTCTCGCCTCCGTCTTCAGCACAGGTACATATTCAGGACAGGGGCAAGAGACCCATGTTTGATGAGGGTCCTTTAGGAGGTCAAGACATGGGTATCATTGATGTTGATGCTAGCTCTCCTAACTCGGAGCTCAAGGAGATCATCCGAGAGCAAAGGGTTGAGAATGAGTCACTGCAAAAGAAATTACAGATGGTTAAATGGGTGATCAACTACTTGGAGCAGCGCAACAAATAGCTGGAAGATGAGCATGAACTTTATGAGCTGCAGATATCCGGGAAGACCAGGAATTGGCCCGAAGGAGACCCGGTGATTTGACATCTATTGATCGAGAATCAATGCTCATCCAGGTAAACACTCATTTGGAGAAGTTGTTGGCGAAGGAAAACAGGGACAAATACATGCTTCGTCACATGAAATCTCACTATTGGGCTCGCATGCATGTTTGCAAAGCGAAAATGAAGATCCTCAAGAGGTGTTTGAGCAAAGCGCAAAAACAACGCAAAAGGCCCGATCCACTTCGAGTTTTGGCCAAGGATTTATTAGCTGAGCATGATACATGATCGAGGGTCTTCACTCCAAATTTGGGCAAATTTGGAGAAAATTTTGTCGTTTCAAAATTTTTGGCTTGCAAAACAGGTTTTTTAGCTCTACGCGTAGCGCGCAGCACGCGACCCATAAGATGGGGAGGTCCAAATCACAAATGGCTTATAGTTTTGGATTTGCCATGATGAAATACATATGCTCAGCCATTGCCAAGGAATTTCATCAAGTTCTGGGTGACCAAAAGGTTCAAAACCATCATGAAAATCACCTTTCTGCCACTTTTTGCACCAGCAGGAAGTACTTCTGGAAGAATGCACTTTTGGAGGGTCAAATGGACACCAAATTGGAAAATTCCACTTGGGTTATAAAGTAGACATCCAGGGCTTTCCGACAAGCTAACCTGCGATCAATTTGGATGCCATTAAGTGCCCCAAAATCAGGTGGAAAGGTGCACAGCGCACAGGGTTTCTTGGCACAGTTTTCATCCTCAGCTTAGCAATTGAAGCCAGTTTCACCAGTTTTGACTTGTGATGGGATTTTTCACCCTTCTTGATGTAATTAATGTAACTTTATGTTCATTTTACATTTATTTACCTATTCTAGATGATTCATTCATAAAATAGCAAAAATTTAATGAATGAATTGGTTTCCTAGCTTATAGAGGAAAGTTGTTTTGACTGCCTAGATTGTAGTGCTTTGTTTAGAATTGGTTGAAACAGCTCCTAGGATGATGAGCTCGACCCCTAGAGGCAAGGGAATGTGTTGGCTTGCCTATATTATGTATTTTCTTAGTCATTTTCAGAGTTGGACTCTTGGGAATAGCTTGACACTCTATTGTACATATCTATCTGCATTTTTGGCAAAGGAAAGACCAGGGTTTTGCAGCACTATTTGGGATTCATGTGGCTTTATGTGTTGAT
>APFE030554160.1:0-35066 GCA_000404065.3 Pinus taeda | reverse complement strand
GTTGTGTATGTGTACCACTTTCCTTATTTAATCTTCTGCAATTAAACAAATGAAGTGTTAAGGTAGAATCCATAAATTTGCTATGCTCTGCCTTTAAATTTGTTTAATTTTCCATGTTTTCTTCAGTTTAAGGAGAATCCTTGAGACTTCCTTGATCTCCTTAGCTCCTCACCATTCAGATCTATCCATTCAATCACTTTAAAGGAATCAAAACAATTGCCTATCTTGCCCCAAGTAGACCTCTGCAAACATTGTGCCTCATCCCCGCACCCAAAATTGCATTTCCCTTGAATTCAACAAAACCTCAAAAACTCGATACCACAGTCCTTGTACTTCATACCTAGCCTAAAATTAGTCATAAATTTAGTCATCTCAACCTCGTTGATTATCTTTTGCCGAGATTGACCCGGAGAGAGCCCTCTCCTGTCCTCGTAGGGCTAGCTACGAGGCTGAGCGTGGTTTGATGTAGCCTTGAGTCTTACCTTATTTTAGCCTAAGGTAGATTTGAGCGCTAACAGTTCGGAGGATGGCGTTGGATTAAACAGCTGGGTTGTAATCATCTCTTCTACTTCTATCAATAAATTTATTTGATTTTTCCTCCATATGCTTGCTTATTTCTGAACCTTGTATTTGTGTATGCATTTGTATGGTTAATGTACATCTCATTCTACATTGTTTATGGTGTCATAAATATCTATGCTTTGATGGTATTTTGATGCTTTGCTTCTACAGGAGTTCTTTGAAGTGGGACAAGTGAGAAAGGAGTGGCGAAGCTCTATCAAAGGAGAGAGGAAACAAGCAAGGATCCAAGCAAAAGACTAAGGTTGGTGCTCTATGCTTCTCTCTCATCTATCTCCCATAAAGGAAAACACAAGTTACTTTGAATTGTTTGTTTCTAAGATAGCTACCCATCTTAGTGGGACTAGCAGATCTGAATAAACACTAGTTTTTCCGGAAATAAAATCGCGACTCCACTGGGGAGTGAATAGTTTGTTTGTTTTTTACTGTTGTTTGCTTTATAAACTACAGATGGAGCCTAAAGTTAAGCCAGCTAGCCTTCAAACTACTTTTCCTATGTAACTGCAAAGTAGATCAACGTTGCTTCAATCAATCTACGGGTTGGTTTATGAACTGAACATATGACTTGCAAACATCCTAAGTGCCCTGGTGGTAGCTCAATAACCTCATTAGATCATACCTCTATACCTTGTGTTTACTGTCTATCATAAGCTCAGCCTAAATCACTGAACTTAACTGCAAATTGTGAGTGAAAACCAAGCTCAGTCTCATCCCTAGACCATCGCACTATCTCTCATTAGTAGTCTGGATGCATCGCACCTCCCGTGTGCTGCAGGTGGGATGCATCCATGTTTCCCTTAAGGACAAGTGCGATGATTGAATGAAACTGTTTCTCTCTCCAGAAATTGGTTTTTTCTTCATTGTTTTCAGCTCTATTCAGTATTTTTGTTGCCTATGATCAGTATATCATTGTTCAAACCTTCTTCCTTCACATTATTCAGCCTCCATTGATAAGGAATTGTAAATTTTTTTAATGTATTTTTCATCATTTACAGTCCTCCTTTGCAAAAAGTAGCTTAATTGAATTGTCGTCTTTTAATTCGAAAGTGTCGCAACTATCATTTTCAGTCAAGAAAAAGAGTGTCGTAAAGTCTTTCTCTTTTAGATAGTCGATTGTACTTTTGCCATTGTATTTGATTTGAATTGTCAATTCTTTGAAGTGTCGAAAGCAGTTTTCCATTTGAAATTGGAAGTGTCGTCTTAGTCTTCCTTTCGTTCTTGGAAAGAAATTGTTAAAGTGTCACTTTGAAGAAAATTAGTTCAGATCTATACTTAGTTTTCTTTTTGGCATTCTCACATTAAGGAAACGGAAAAACAAATACATGCATGTGCATTTGCATTTAGACTGCATGCGAAAATTGATTTAGGAAAAGTGCATTTAGTGTGTGCTCTCTGCTCTCTGTTGAAAGAATAATACTCTTCTTTCCTTAGTAGCTATGATTTTCATTGCTAAAAGAAAACAAACCATTGTTTATCATTTAGATTGCATATTTAGGAATTGTACATCTACATCATGCGGTGAACCTTGAAAGGCAAACTTCTTAAGTAATATCAACTGTAAAATAAACCTCAATGAACATAAAAACGCTTTGGAACCTAACGCACAACATCTAGAATTCTAGGTTAGAGATGTATTTCGGTGTCATAAAGCCTAGTAACTATCGTTTTCATCATAGGTTGGGTGATTCCTCCTCTTGATACGACAAGTGACAGTACTGACTTGTGCTCCCACGTACCATCAAGTATATATTGGGAGACCACAATAAGTTGATATCATTTATCTTTAGGAAGTTGTGTCTGCCGCCCTATCAATCGCAATGCACTGAACACAGCATTCGGCAAGATTAACTGTCGTACGTAAAGTCCTCGATAATTTCTCTATAATTTACCACTGAGGTGTTTATTGCAGTTTTGTGATTGGTTTGGTAATCCCTCTGTCTAGATTTCCAGAGTAGTTACTTTCATTCCTTTTCGACTCCTTAAAAGAAAAGGTCCATCTGAGCACTTGTCACTTCAGGCTCATTAAAAATCGAAGGCGACTAGAGTCATCTTTAGCTTTTTCTCGACTCTTAAAAATTGAAAAATCAAGTTGTGTTAAAGCGTCATAAAATTCATTTAATTCAGAATAACATTTTCCCCTTTTAATTTTGAGTTGATCAAGTAATCCGCAATTGTGGAAGAAATTCAATCAAAACCCCGTCGTTCGTGGAGACTAACGAGTAAATTGTCTTTAACTCTAGAAACGAAACCATTCCGAGCTAAAAAATCTCGTTTAACTAGGTCGAAATCTCCTGGTTTATTTGAAATTTGTGTTTCAACATCATCAGAGACTCCAGTTACTCCAATTATTTCTGGTACCCCTGCCTCTACAGAAGAAGTTTCGCAGTTACAAGAGAACATTAGAATTGATCCTAGTGTAATGGTAAACACTTCTATTCCTGAACCAGCTCCATCTAGGGCTGATTTGGAAGGTGTCACCCCTCCAGTATCTGTCACTACAGAGTCTATACCTTCTTCAGCACCAGAAATATTTTACGGACCTGACGGTCTACCTCTTCCACCTGGACTGATTTATATAGAAGAGATTCTAGAGGATCTTCCATCCAGTACCCCATTGCATTTTGGGACTGGGATTCACTTATATCCTTCTACTACAAAATTTAGTTCTTTTGATCACCCTTCATCGCAAGTTCCTGTTGAATCACTTGGAAATCTTTTGGATAGACTCAATATGTCTGAACAACCATCAAAATCTAGGACTGTGTCATTGGATACAACAACAGTAGAGCCTCCTGCCACTACTCCAACAATGTTTCCTAGTATACCATTTGTCCCAACTAGTTCTCAACCGCTAGATGGAGTCCACCCAGGGACTGTTTCGACAGCATGGTCTATTCCTATTTGTTCATCTGGAATCTTATCTGGAATTTCTTATGTTGAGACTCAGCAAATTGATCCTTCACTTCAGTATCAATTTGGGCAGTCCAGTCTCCAAAAACCAATTTACCCTTTTAACATTGGATTGTCGCCATATGGGGGGCAGTATGCCTTTTCATTGTTCCCTCTAGGAGAGCAACCATATTAGAGTTCACAACAAAATTCGGGTCAAGCTGGAATTGCATCCAGTTGTTTGGTACCAATACCGCCTTAACAACCAAGAGTTACCTGTTGTATGTCAACCTCAAGTCTCTCAGGTCATAATAAAATAGCCTCTTATCTCCATGACTCAATCACAATTGTAGATTAGTGGCTCCTTAACTAAAGCGACTGAGGCTCAAACAGGTACTATCACCCCTCATCTTAGTCAAACATCCAGTATTGGACAATAGCAAATGGTCCAACAACCATCGTTGGTACAATATCAACAACCACAAATACAGTAAGCTTACCGAGGACCTAAGAAACAAAGCTTTGCGGGTAATAGGTAACATATGTTCAAAACGGTTACCAACAATAATATTATAATCGTTATGCCCATCAACCTTATCAAAATTATCAGCATCAAATACATTATGCTGGTATGCAAAGACCCACTGCTCAGGCAATCCCATCTTATCCTAGGTATGCTTTGCCAAACCTAAATTAACAGTTGCCTTTCGTAGCAACTTTAGAATTACCATATCTGAATCAGCTAACAAATTATCCAATTTCTTACGCCCCTTGGTGGCCAGCGATTCCTCATAAACTTCCATCAGATATTCCTAAATTCAATGGAAATCCGGGTGAAGATCCATCGAATCATGTAATGACCTTTCATTTGTGGTGTTCGTCCAACACCCTCAATGATGATTCGATTAGGTTTCACCTTTTTCAGCGAATGCTAACTGGTCCGGCAGCGAAATGGTACATTGAATTGCCTAGAGCTTCATTCGATAACTTTAGCACCCTTGCCACTACCTTTTTAACCCATTTTCAGTTACCTATAAGGTACGAAATAGGAACAGACCTCCTTACCAATTTTAAACAGGCAACAGCCACTCACATATCTGACCGTATTCATGAGTGGTAACGTCGTCGTCGAATGGTAAAGACATATGTTCCTGATCAGATTCTAGCTGAATGGTTTATTAAGTCATTGTTACCTTCTTTCAAGAAGATGTGACCAAGGGAGGAGTCGTCACTGAAGAGCAAGTCATCGCTCGTGCACAATATCTAGACTTGATCTATACTCAATCTGGCATTCTCTATGAAAAAATTCCTGACGCTTCTAGACCGGAGTTTTCTGTTCCTCCTCCTCTTAAATAGAACAGGGACTCTCATGTCGGAAATGGCATGATTGGCACCTCAAGTACGCAAACCGCAAAGGCCCCATCTGGTAAATCCCTTGTAGTTTCCAGTAAAAAAGCAAATGACAAACTTCCTACCTCGGAGGTTAATGCCATGTCATCCAACAAAGGTAAGGAACCGAAGCAACCAGAGGGCAAGAAGAAAGGGAAAAACAAAAAGAAGAAATAGGAAGATTTGACTCCTGAAAAATATTCTAAAAACCCTACTAGAAAAAAGAAACCTACTCGGCCATGTCTCATATGTGATGGAGACCATTGGACGAAAGAGTGTCCGCATCGAGCTGAGGTCAAGAAGTTCTTTAAGAATTCAAATACCTTAGCAGTATTGATTGATCCGTTTCCAAACCCAGAAACCAATCTGGTTGCTATCGATAATGCTTCCCCATCCCAAGTGCTTATGTTGTCCATTTCGAAATAGAAAAATGATGCTTTGATATCAACAAGGAATAAAGATTATGGGAATCCATGGATGTCAAGCAACAAGGCTACAGATCAACCTAGTAGTTCGACAACAACTTCGTCCGAAGTTGTGCCACCCATCATTCCTGAGCTAACGATAAAGCTGCCAAAGGGAGTACTACATAAATCAACATTTAATCCTCATGCTTGGGCAGCATAGAATTATAATATAGTAGAGGATCTGGCCCAATCGCCATCCGCTATGTCGACACTTGAAGTACTGCAAAATTGCCCCTCCCAAAAGCAAGCTTATTATCAGCGATAGGTGGGATTGATCCAACGGATTCAAATCTTGTGGCCTTTAACCACAAAGGATACGAACCTCGATTACTGGCTCAAATCGCTTTCCTTGTACAGGTAAAAACCCTCAACAAAATTGTTCATCAAATGATCATTAATGAGGAGGCATCTACCTGCATTATGTCGATGAGATGCTGGAAAACTTTAGGCTCACCACCCTTGTCAAGATCATCAACGACCTTAAAAGCATTCGATGGAGGAACATACATGCCGTACGAGATTCTAATTAACTTGCAAGTTGAACTATAGGGCAAGACAATAGAAATTGACGTCAAAGTTATCGATGGAAACCTCGATTAAAATATCCTACTGGGAAGGCCCTGGATTAATGCTATGGTTGTTGTTGTGTCAACATATTTTAGAAAGATTGCATTTCCCTTCCAAGGAAAAATTACAATCATTGACCAACAAACCTTTCTCCCCAACAGTTCACAAGTTATGGGAAGCATTCCAATGATCCATGGAAGCTCTTAATCGCTTCAAAATGTCGGAGTAGGCCTCCTAAAAGACCCAGCCTTAATGGGTACTTTTTCCCTACCGCCTCTGAGTAATCTGGCAGAAGTGGCCACGGTGGAAACTTGTCATATGGTATCTTCTATATCTGCAAAGATTCAGAATATTTCTGAACATTTTGTTAGCATGGATCATCGCTAGGTGTTGCCTCCAAGCCCAACAGAAATTTTGTAGCAATCAATTTTCTTGGCCTGGGCGGCAAACCCAAATCAATGCTTATCGAGTGTTTGGATAGATAGGTCTCAAGAATATGGCACCTCTTCAAATCCTTGGTCGCATGTACATGCTACAGATGAAGGAATCATTCAGTCAATGATGGTAGGAGAGGCACCATGGGAAGATTACCACCATCGTTCCCATCTTCAAGATAACAACGAAGATTATTCAAACAACCTTAATCATCCTTAAGTTGTTGTTTTTCTATCAAATACTGTAAATACGGTGGATTCCGAGCGAAATCTGTAAAGAAACTATTGCCATAAATATCTCGACCAAACCTAATGTAGTAGAGAATATTCATGTTGGCAAATCTTGCTCTTCTTCAGAACTGGAAATATATTGCACTCTCTTTCGTGAATTCAGAGATGTCTTTGCATGTTCATATGAAGAAATTCCAAGCATTGACTTGAGCATAGTTGAACATGAAATCAAGATGTATCCAGATGTCAAACCGATACGACAACTGCTTCGGCAAGTTCACCCGAAGAAAGTCGTTGCCATCAAGGCAGAAGTTGAAAAATGTTTACATGTTGGTTTCATTTCCGTGGTTCCTGTAACTAATTGGGTATTGAATATTGTTCCTATGATGAAAAAGCAAGGAACGATTAGAGTGTGCATTGATTACAGGGATGTAAATCAAGCTTGTCCAAAGGACAACTACCCTACACCCTTCATCGACCAAATAATTGATGAATGCGCTGGATGCAAAATCTTTTCATTTATGGACCGATTCTCCAGATACAATCAAATAAGCATTCACCCACAAGACTAGTCGAACACTACATTTATATGTCCATTGGGCACGTTCGCGTACCGCAAACTACCTTTCGGTTTAAAGAATGCAGGGGTAAATTTTCATAGGGCTATGAACTATGACTTCCACGACATCAAGAACATCATTCAACCATATCTCGACGATCTATTGGCTCATTCGTGAAAGCGGACTGATCATCCACAACATTTGAGAGCTATATTTCTACGTTGCCGACACTACAAGATACAACTCAATCCGCATAAGTGTGTGTTTTGTGTCAGTTCTGGTCGTTTACTTGGTTTCATAGTTTCTAAGGATGGGATTCGACTTGACCCATGTAAGGTTTAGGCAATCACCGATATGCCTCCACCTTCAAATTTTCTTTAGATTCAGAAACTCCGAGGGAAAGCAAACTTTCTGAGTTTCATTCTGAATTACGCCAAACTTGCTAAAGGTTATATGCGTCTTTTGAAAAAAGAAGTGCCCTTCAACTGGGATCAGGTTGTGCAAGCTTCCTTTGATGCTCTAAAGGAATCCCTAATAAAAGCATCATTAATGTACGCTCCTGACTATCAAAAAGACTTTAACCTGTATCTAGCTGCAACAGATACAACTATCGCAATGGTTTTAGTACAAGAAGAAAATGGAATCGCACATCCTGTATATTATTTATGTCGAAACTTAAATGATACAGAAAGCAAGTACTCCTATGTTGAAAAGTTGGCTCTTGCATCTATTCAAGCAGTACAGAGATTTCGACACTATGTCCTCTTTCGCAAAACTACCATGTTGTCAAATTGCAACCCTATGACTTACATTATGTCGTGTCAATTACTAGGGGGCAAATATTCAAAATGGATAGCCATTTTGCAAGAGTTTGATCTGGAATTCATAAAATCCAAATCAAAGAAATCTCTAGTTTTCGCGGAATTACTATGCGATTTCCCATCGTCATCCAATGACTCAACATCCAAAGCATCAATCATGGATGAATCTTTGTTTCTGATAACGTCGAGCGATATGTGGTATGGAGATATAATAATCTATCTCCAGACCCAAACATACAGGCCTGATACCTATCACTCCAAACAACGACGTACTTGATACCAAGAAAAAGACTGCATGATCATCGGTGATACACTTTACCGTCAAGGTATCGATACAGTTCTGCGAAGGTGCCTCATGCATGAGGAGGCCGAAAAAGTCCTGAATGATTGCCATTCAGGTGCATGTGGGGGGCATAAATTTGGTTATGCTACGGTGCAAAAGATCTTACGAGCTGGTTACTTCTGGCCTACTATGTTCAAAGATTGCATAATCGCAGTCAGAAGTTGCCATGCTTGTCAAATCTTCGACCGCAAAACCAGACTTCCACCCACACCTTCGTATCTAGTACTTGTTGTTGGGCCATTTTCCAAATGGGGCATATATTTCATGACATGTAACCCCACCTCAACTGGGGGGCATGGGTATATCATAGTCGTAGTTGACTATTTTACAAAATGGGCCGAGGCGATGCCTACATTAAACAACAGTGGTGAAACAACTGTTCTTTTCTTTTTCAATCATGTAGTCTCTAGATTTGGTGTTCCATAAGCTATAGTCACATATCATGGATCGCATTTCCGCAATCACATGATGGTTGAATTGGCTACCAAATTAGGACTATCCCATGACAGTTCTACTCCGTATTATCTGCAAGCTAACAAACAAGTTGAGGCCATCAACAAAGTCCTGAAGCATATGCTACAAAGGATGATTGGAGTCCACAAATGGAGTTGGCACCTAATCCTGTACTCGGCCTTGTGGGCATATAGGACATTAGTGATAAATGCAACTAGATTTACACCCTTTCAGCTGGTGTATGGCCTGGAAGTGGTCTTACCGATTCAGTGTGAAATTTCATCTCTCAAGCTTGCAGGGGACCTTCTCCCCCAAACTTCAGAGGAAGAGGCTCATTTCTTGGAACTAATCCAATTGGATGAAACCCATTGTGATGTCGCTTTGGCTAATGAAGCTCATAAGAAATGAGTCAAGGTGCAATTTGACAAAAATGTCAAACCCCGTGTCTTCTTAGAAGGTGACCTAGTCTTGCTTTACGATCAGGAATCCGATAAATTGGGAGCAGGTAAGTTCCAATCATTATGGATGGGTCCCTACATTGTTAAGCAAGTATTAGCAAAAGGAGCCTATGGGCTAGTAGATTACAATGGGATTCCATTGCCGCAACCCCGAAATGGGTTATACCTTAAGCATTACTATGCTTGATTAAGTGTAGTAATATCTTTATATGTTTTTTGTTACGTTTTTGTTTTCGTCAAGAGTGATCGTTTTGGTTAGGTAATCCACTTTGCATTTGTTGCAGATGTCAGACTTGTTGGAATCATTTGTTGGATACGCCGACAGATCCATAGTACACAAAACCTATCTTCTGCAACCTGGGCCATTTTTTATCCAAGCGGCGAGTTAGTGAATTTCAGAGGGGTATGTATTGGTCGGTTAATGAACAACATCGCTGAGTACAGTGCGTTGATGGAGCTTCTCTCTGATGCCATCACACATGGCATACACTGACTTGTTGTCAGGCTAGACTTACAACTCGTCATCCTACAGCTTACTGGAATCTATTCCATTCAGAATCCAGCTATCTATTATATGTTCCTAAGGGTCAGGATTTTGGAAACGCAGTTTGATTCTATTCAATATCAACACATTTCCAGAAACTTAAACACATTAACTGATTCATTAGCAAATTATGTGTTAGATAGACATTTGCAACATTTATAAAGGAAAAAGCATTTCAATCAACATTTGCATTAGGATCATATAACTTAACCAAAATAAAACTCCGAAAATCAAAAATACATATAACTATTTATAGATTTTACAAAATGTTCTATGTCCAAGACAAAATCGGTCATACGACCCAAAAACTCAAAAATGCAAGAAAGCACCCTAGACTAATGGTGCTGGTGATAACAAGTCATCGCCAATGCAAACATACATAAGAGCCTAATTCATCGACTTGGCACGCCAATGGTATGGCGTTGTAATCTCAGAGGTAACTCATCGGTCCTCACATCTTGAATACTAAGGGTGAGACCCTCGATCTAATCCTGTAATACTGCAAGGGTCTTTGCTATGTCCAGATCACGAAGGATAGCCCTCCCTACAGCCTTTCCTGCTGGAACGACAACTACTACCCTTGGGCGTGTTGTTAGTCGCACTAGTCTAATGTCTACACAAATATATGGGTTTAATTAGTCTTGATAACATTTAAAAAACACAAGAAAATTATAAAAGCAATAAACAGAGATATGGTCATATATTTTTACCTATAACACCCCACTGCTCGCCAGTCGGCAACACCAAATCTGGGTCACCCCAGAAATCCACCCCAACATATGGATACTCGACGAAGACCATCTCCTGATGGTTGAATCACTTAAAGAAGGCATCAGAGAATGAAATCTGCGAATGACTAGCATGTATGGCCATGATATCGACCCATCTCTGCATCTGTGGTTCCCTCGGTGCTGGCAATCCGAGTGAAATGTATTGTGGCTGCATCAGTGGAATCCTCTCGAAGGCGAAAGCGGTCAGAATAGAACCATAACCAAAGTTCTTGGATCTTCCGTTCTTCACCTTGGAAAGTTGTTCTTTTATAACCGAAAGTACTGCATCACACCAGTTGAATACCTTTGGTTCAAGGCATTCCTGGGCATACTACATATAAGACCTGTTGGCCAAATGAAGAGCTATGCTACCAGCCAATCTAGAAAAGGTGAATAAAATAGTCCTCAAGGACCATTCAGTGACATCTTGAATATTGATCTTGCCATCCCTGCTCGGCTGAGGTCCATCTCTACAGAACTGGCGAATATAATCCCTCACAGATTCACCCCCACAGGCCGATCCTGATAATGAGAGAGGGGCACCATGCCTCGATAACCTGGTCAAGAAGTAGATATCCTCAACTGTCAAAGGGATAGATTTACCTCTAATCTGGAACACTTGGTTGGTAGGATCCCATGCATCGAGAAGATATTGCAACAAATTGATTTGTTTCCTCATGTTGGATATGCAGAAGGATTTGAGCAAGCCACAATTTCGCAATGCAGTAACCGTACTCGGATCATGTAAGGCAATCATATCCTCTTCTTCATGCTTGTGTTCACACCATGTAACGACCATCTTGATCCAATGAATCTATGAAAAAAAAACAAGAGAGGAATTAGGATCCTGATTTGGGCAAAAACAGGCAAAATTTCCATGAAAAAATAGTGCATAAACTTTCCCTCCTACGCCCATCGCACCCTAGCTGTGTATAGGGTGGGATGCATACTGACTGGCCAATGGCCAGCTTAGTATGCATCGCACCTTTCGATGCATACTAGGTGCGATGGGGAGAGAACGAATTGTTTGAACCCCAGAGGCCCAGAAAAATAGGAAAAGCTGCTCAGAATCAGAAAGGAAAGAATGCAATTGAACTGCTCAGGGTTAGCTCCTACTTGGTCCAGACGGCATCGAAAATAGTCCACCGAATCTCCCAGAATCAGCTGAAGAAAATCAAGGGGGAAAACACCTCCAGAGCTCTAACAATCCCAAATTTGAATGAAATGGTAAAAATGAGAGGTAAAACTACCCTTTTGTTACTGTTCACATAATTCAAGTAAGATGTTGGTTTTTAACTCATTTTTCAAGCATGTATTTACATTTCTAATCAATTTGATGGAGTAATTGAACAGGTAGTACGATCATCAAAAGAACATAGTGTTAATGGTGAATTGAACATCTCTGACTATTATCAACAAGCAGTGTTACTGCAGGGTTCAAGCTTATTAAAAAATAAGGCCGCCGTTGAGCATAATTTCCAAAGATTCAAGCTCATTAAAAAATGAATCCACCCTCGGTGAATAGCCTTTGTGATAGCATTTCTATCAGCCTTTTGAGCCTTGGTTGTGTTCTTACCATCACCTCCACTCTTTTAGCCGATCATATGCCTCCACTTAATTGTTTACCCTTTTGAGGAATAGCTATGACGAGTGATTCTACTAGCCACCCTCATTACGCTGCCATGTTTGAGAAGTTCCAAACTTACCTGGAACTTGTTGCTACCCAAAAATACCACTCGTTCCTCAAAAACGAGTCTCTTTTAAGCTCTTTTTAGACTCGTAAAATATGAAAAGATTGTCGAGCTACTGGAAAGCTACTGGCCTTTCCAGCTCGTTAAAGTAAAGGGAAGCGACATCCCTCCTCTATATTTTAGTCTTTTTGGACCTGAGGGATCATTACATAAAAAGATCTAGCGCTTGACTTGTTTGGCTCGCTAAAACTATCGAAAAGTCATCCCTTTCGTATTATTTTATACTTTTTCAGACTTAAGGGATTATACCACGAAAAATGACTACTGGAGTTTCCTTTCTGTCTCTTTTCAAACTCTCTAAACATGAAAAGGACTGAGTTATCTTTGTTGTTAAACTCATTAAAACAATAGCGACAAACTTGTCCATCTGGGCAAGAGCAAGTTTCATTGTTGCTAAGCTCGCTAAAACATGGCGACACGTTTGCCCGAAGGGCGGGCAAATTATAAAACAAGCATATGTTATCCTCCTCAAGCTTAACAAAAATAAAGAGGTACTGGTCAGCAATGACTAGGGAAAAAGGGAAGAAAACTTGAAGAAATTCATTGGTAGCAGATTTCTCTTGAACATGACACTTTCACTCCATCGCCATGATTGAGTCAGGTTGGGTTATTTCGTTCACCATCACCATTGGTCCTCCATACCATCGATGGGGTTAACGCTACCGATCCATCACAGTGTCACCAATATGTTCAAGAGAAGTCGCTCAAATAATTCACCAACCCAGCTAACGCCTCATCCACTGCAATACCTTCACGTTTCAGTTTTCATGACCGCCACCCTGAACCTTGTATCATCAGATTGTTTTCACCTCCACAAAATCATTTGCTCTCTTTCGTGTCGTAGATGTGGGATTCATTAAGGCCCTCTTATGATGGGTCACTTCTTGTCGACATCAGCTCATTATCCAAGAAGTTGACTTAGGAACAACCCTTTCAGTATTTTGAAGCTTGCATGCCTCAATGGCAAGTTTCTCACTTTTGGCGACAGGTTTACATCAATGGCCTTCTACCAAAAGATTTTGCGTGGTGTTCAACATCGACTCGTGTATTCACACCATGTGAATTGTACTACAGTACCTTGAGGGTCATTATCATTATCAGTGATTCCTCTCGCGCCTATTAACAGCGTACATCGTTGGCTGGTAATCAAGTGATGTCTTTCCATGTTCAACTTCAGAACATCTTTTCACATGGATCGACTTGTACATCGGGCGAAGATTGAACAAGATTGAAGACCCTGGATCTAGTTTCATCCATCTGGGCTGTGATATACGCAGGAAAATAAATACATCAAATGTACTCCATAGCTGCACAGATAATCATCCAAGCTAAGGGATGATGACTCTACCAAAATCATCAATTTGCCACACAGACGGTTATCTGTCCTATGTACATGAAAATGAATTTATAAAGCTAAGCATGGGAATGCCCACCTCAGCTAGATCATGAAAATATTATGAAGATAATGTATTTTATTGTATCTTATTACAGGTCACCTTCTAGTTCGAAAAACCTCGGATCCTCATGATAAAGCATTTCACCCGAAGATTTACGACCTCATGCTTTAGGGGGAAACTGTTATAGACATATTTGGGCACGCAAACCCAATCACCTATGTCAATAAACCAAGGGCTCTCAAACCCCTAAAATTTTTGTTTCAAACCCTAAAGGATCAAGGTCAGCTGATTACATCATTTCCTAGAAGTTCTCCCTGAAAAACTACTCAAAACTGGTCAAAACTGGATGATACATACTGCTCCATGTTGAGGGTGCGATGCATCTCACCTGTTACACACAAGGGGTGTGATGCATACTGAAAATCCCTTCTTTAGGGTGTAACGAGTGAGAGTAGACAAATGGCAGAGGCAGTTTGCTAGGTGGAAACTCAGAGAATCTTCTAGAAACTGCTCATATGACACTTGCCTCTCTGAATTCGCCCAGGGATGAGTAAGAGATCATGAAATCTCCAAGTGGAATTAAGAACTATCAGTGAAATGACACTAATCAAAGTCCCAAAAGCTGAGTCACCCCCGTGCAAATATCTATATATGGATCCCTCATCCTAGAGATCTAGAGGTTGGAATTTTGTATTTTGTAAGGAAGTGTTGTTGGTCTCTCTATGAAGCATTGTATTGTTGGGTGATCTAGCTTTTCATGAGGTGAAGAGGGATTTCATGCTGGGAGGATGGTGGTGGATTAGACAGCTGGGTTGTAATCCTGAATCTTGTATTTGTGTATGCATTTGTATGGTTAATGTACATTTGATTCTACATTGTTTATGGTGCCATAGATCTCTATGCTTTGATGGTATTTTGTTGCTTTGCCTCTATAGGTGTTCTTTGAAGTGGGACAAGTGAGAAAGGAATGGAGAAGCTCTATCAAAGGAGAGAGGAAATAAGCAAGGAGCCAAGTGAAAGACTAATGTTGGTGCTCTCTGCTTCTCTCTCATCTATCTCCCATAAAGGAAAACACAAGTTACTTTGAATTGTTTGTTTCTAAGATAGCTACACGTCTTAGTGTGACTAGCAGATCTGAATAGACACTAGTTTTCTCGGAAACAATTCCAGATGATGCCTCTGGGCACTGCTGATGAAAACTGTGCAAGAGTCACTAAGTGATGGAGACTAGCAATCTAAGTCGACAATGAATGTTTGTGAGGTCTAGCTCGGTTGGGAGGAAAAATTGCACAAATTTTTGGAGGAACAGTCTGGGCTGCTGGAAGGCAAGGCATGCATGCTCTAGATATTTTTTAGAATGAACGGGTAATGAGGCTTGATAGCCAGATTTGTGTAATTTTCTAAAGGAACAGGTCGGGCTGCATGAAGGTTCAGCAGGCAGGGATTACGCAGTTTTTCTAGGGAACTGTCTTGGAGACTGTCAGCCAAAACTATGCAATTCCCGAAGGGAACTGCAATTAGCTGTTGGGGTCACTGGTAGCCAAAACTATGCAATTCCTAAAGGGAATAGCCAATTGGCTTCCCATGAGACTGGCAGTAGAAACTATGTAATTCAAATAGGGAACTGGCAGTCTGCTGCTAGGGGTTGCTGGCAAGGGAAAATGAACTAAGGCTAGGAGTTCAGCCTACTCATCATCTCTGCGCAAATTCTGAGCTGAGCTAACTGATGGGCAATGGAAGGCATGCTCATGAACACTGTGCAATTTCTGAGATGAACAGTTAATCAACTGTCGGGATGACTGACTGGGAAAACTGTGCAATTTTCTGAGGGAGACAGGGATGAGCACTTGGCGTCTGTCCAGCCTGTTTGCACAACTTCCTTAGTCAGTTGAGTGGGTGAAGTCAATGGCCTTTGTGCAATCTTTGAGGGGATTTATTCTTGAGGTGACTGCTAGATTCGACTGTCCAGGTGGCCAGCATGAGGGTTGATTGAATTGCTTACAGGCAACACAACTTAACAAGACTAGCTTGGTGCTTCTGCACTGTTCTAGTTGAGAGTCGATTGAGTCGAAGGTGGGGTGATGGTCCAGCTATAAGAGGGGATTCTAGTCATCAAAAATTTAGAAAAAATGACTAAGTGCGTGACCGATCGAAAGATGCATAGGTGATCATACGAACACACACTCGCATGACTTGACGACGAAACGACCAAACCATCTAGACACACATGTTCAACAAGACTAACCAACGGTGTAAGTGACAAGAATGACACCCATGATTAATCATTCATTTATTGAGACGATGCTTGTGGGACAGTGAATGTGAAACCGTATGTGAGTGTGACAAATTCTTTCATAGTGAACACAACAAGCACATACATGTAGAAATTCCCACTGTAGATCACCTGATAATGCAATATACTAAAACAAAATACTTGATCTACTTCTAAAAACAAAATTGCGGAATCTTAATCTATTTTGAGCAAGATAAAATAGAACACATATAACAAAGAATGAGAAATCAATCACACATGAACACAGAAGAATACTCTGGGGAAAGACTCATTTAAAAACCCCGCTATCTAAATTATCATACAAGTGGAAATATCTCAAGATTACACAAAGCTTTAGCTCACAAGCTATCCATCTCTCAGTACAATACCTCAATGCTGCTCATAGACTGAATAGACACAACAAATGCCTTCCTTCATTCCTCCAAGCCTCCTATTTCCTTGCGCAGTTTCTCCTAGGTCCTCTAGGTGCCACCTGTGTGAATTCACCTCTCACACAACTCACTAAACTCATAAATAACTGCGCAATCCTCAAGGAATGAATTCCTTCTACATGCAAGAGATATCCTCAAGGGAATATTCCTGCAATTGATAGTACACTGTCCCATCCTCTGATCTCAACTAGGTCTCTGACTGAACTAACATGCATAAGTTATTTATGAGAGAATATTCAGTTATCTGAAGTACACAAGTTACATGCATGCATGCATTAACTAATGAAACTCACAATCAATTCCACAAACTGTTGGAACTAATCTAACTAGACTTAACATAGTTAATTGAGCTAACTAATTACAACTCAAAGTACAACTCATCCTGATCTCGTTAATTAAGGGATAACTTCCTCAATCAAAGGGACAACTGTTGCATGTCTTCACATAGACTTCATATTTTATTTTCTCCAACTAATTAAATCAAGATGAATTAATTAATTATTTTTCAAACAGTTGCTAAGATCAAATTCGAATTTTAATTCTCAATTTTAGTTCAGGTACTAACTAAAATTGGAATGTATCCCGAAATGCTATTTATAGAAATGCTATTTTTAGCACTTCTATATTTAACTTTTCTTGTTGCTATTTTCAACAATACGAAGCAAAGACTTTGAGCATAACCATAATATGATCCTAAGCATGACTTAGACATCAGCATGCAGAGACTTGAATGTAATGATCAAGAAAGGTAGATGTGAAGACTCACACGAGCTCACGAAGTGAACCCAAGTGTGAGCAGTCATCAAGTGAAACTCTTCAAGGGAGGCTCCGAAGTTGGTGCATGGTAAAATTTTGGAGACTGGTTGTAACCGCTACAACACTTGGTGACACACTAGTAGAACTCCAGCTTCTCTATTTCGATTCATTTCTAGCACAGTGCCTTGGTCTTTCAGGGAGTATTGAATCGTTGTGCGAGTTACTTTAGTTTCCCCACTTACCCCATGGACATACATGGTTCACCCTTTTCCAACTCAGTGAAACATAGTCAAAATTTCAGCTTAGATCTTAGTGTTTCAAATCTGAGAAGGGTATTTTAGCTCACGAGTTGGAGATTTTCAGAGTATTTAGTTTTCATCTTTGGTGTTGCTCCATTGCCAGTAGGCATGGACAGTACCATGGCGGAGTTGCGTAGGAACACACACATTGCTTCACTGCCAGCAAGCCTGGTCAGTACCCTGATGGAGTTGCATACATCACCTCTCTACGTAGGAAGCCTTTATCTTCTTTCACCTTTGTATTTTTCAAGAGGACTGTGCATAGGAACTTATTTATTTTTGGGGCAGAAGAGGGATCGTGACTTATTGAGAGCAAAATAGGTTGTTCCCTTAGAGAAGCATGTATGACCTCTGACATAAGTTTGTTCATTTCTACTAGTTGGATGAGCTTGAAGACACAGAGCAGAAGGTTGAGTATAGCCATGGGGCTTCCAGTGTGGACACAAGTTCACAGTTGGACTAAAACTTCCCTTATAGACGGTTCATATTTTTCGTCAGGACTTCATCAGCCGAAGGTTACAACCAAGCACATAGAAGGCGGACACGAGACTGGCCAATTGCTACAGTGTCACAAGTTTTTCTCAAATTTAAATCCAGAACGTAGTAGTTGGCGGCACTTATTTCTAGAAACAAAAATAGTAATATATCAAGCAAATAAAACAAACGTAAACAAAAATAGTAAGCAAAGCACACAAAGTGAAAACAACAACAAGCAAGAAAAGCAACCAAGTCAGCAAGCAAACAATCAAGCAAACCAGAAAGCAAAGACAAGCGAAAAAGCAACACTACTCCTACTCCTAAGCTAACGGTGCATGGATCATCTCACCTGAGGTGATACTTCCAATGTAGCCATCGGCGCATTGGTTGACCCATGTTAGTGAAGCCATGCTTCGCAAACAAGACATTTATGCAAACCAGCAAATAAGAAAGATATAACAGTGAAGACAAACACACTCCGAGTTTACGAGCGAACACAGAACAGAGATGAGTGAAAGTGCATGAAATGCATTATGTGAAGCTACCATAATGTTGTGCTACATTGCATACAGATGTTGAGTGTATGCATTCTCTTGACTGTGACATGCAAGCAAATGTGAGAAAGGTATACCACTTGTGTTGTGCATGTGTGCTTGCTATGTAAGATTCCTCCAACGCATGAGAGATGGGATCGTGTAGTTCGAGTGGAGGAAGTGAAATCTGGGTGTTTGGTTGATATTCTATGCAAAGCGGAGAGTGATGAGGAGCCTTGAGTGTTTCAACAATTTCCTGACCGGAAGTGAAACCAAACTCAGGACAATGAGGGCTTGACATAACCATCAGCTCAGGCTGAAATGCCTCGACGGTTTGGGAGGTTTCGACTTTGTTGAAAGATAGATTATTGTAGACCAATGTCTTGGAAAGATTAACAACAATTGAATCAACATCTAGATTGGATGGGGAATTGAATAGATCATGACAACCAAGATCAGAAAATTCAAGATGTTCGTTGGCATCCTCATGATTTGATGAATCGGGTAGAGGGGTAGATGAGAAGCAAAGATGTTCACCCTCTATGTTTTCAAGAAAGATAACTGACAGATTGAACGGGTTTTCCGAGGAAGATGTGTCATCTCCACACTGGAATGAAAGACAGACATTCAGGGTTTCCTGTGAATGATTGGAAGTAGAAACATCTAGAAGTTGGTTTTCACAAGGGAAATTAGCAGTGGAAAAATCACCAGGGATGTCAAGATGAAGCGGATGAGGCACGGTTGGAAGGAAGTCATCCTTCACCACGAGCTCTCCTTTAGATTCCCACACACACTCATCATGAATGATAGCGCAAGTTGGCTACATAACACTAACTCCGTCGACAACTTGAACCTCATTCATAGCAAGTGAGGAGTCTGGAATGGGAGAACACAAGATAGTACAATCGGAGGATCAATAGAACACGAGGATGGAGGTCAAGGGAATGAATCCATGTGAAAACCAACAGGCTTGTAAGGGAAATTTGCGCAAATCTCAAGAGAAGGTGGGGTGGCAGGATGTGACAGTTCAACAGAGGTGTGTGCATGATCTCCCACATCACTCCACGGTGGTGGAGTTGTTTGATGAGGTGAAGGAAGACAGTCACTTGTGACAACAACTGTGCATGCATGTGATTGTGCAGCTCCATCACCGAAGTGTGTTGAGTGGGGTTCAGATATGTGAAGAATATACTCAAATCTTCCAACAAGAAATTCCCAATCAATATCATCTTCGTGGAATCAGTATGAAAGATTACAAAAGCACGTGTAAAACTGCTCAATGGATTCATCGAGTGCTTTTCGTAATTTTAGGATTTCTTTGTTGATTTCTTTATAGTTAAAGTGATTGAAAGAATGGTCTATCTCTGCGACCAGATGAGAAAGAGAATGAATAGATCTTTTGGGCAGCATCGCACACTAGTGCATTGGGTACCCTCGAAGCGTGTAGACAAACAACGTGCAACTCATGTATTCTTCAAAGAATCCACATATTTCGCATGAGCCTACATCCCTAACCACATGCCCAACAAAGGCTAGGTAGCCTCCACCATCAATTTTTTTATGAGACAAGTTATCCGAGAGTTGTTCCAAGATGATGAAATCGTTTCCATAAGACATACATTCCGGAAGAGAAACTTGGTAGTTAACCATGATAGATGTGTAGAGATTCAAAACAAATGTGAGGACTCAGCTTGTCATCTGGCCCTCCTTCTAGTGCCAAAATGTTGATGGTGTCAGACCCACCAACATCAAGGGATCACCCCAGTATGAAGTCCCACCTAGACCTCAAACCGTTCGGTGTGGGAGTCCCATCTAGTATGATGGATTGTTTGCCATTGTCTTAAGGATTTGCCTCAACTCTTGCTTGTTAGCACAGGAGAGTGGTTTGCTTTGTCTTTGAGAAGTGAGGTCCACACGGATGCGGAAGTAACAACATACAAGGTGAGATAACACGTACAACACTCACGGAGCAGTCCAAACGAGTGCAGCGGTTGTTACAGCAAGGTTCAAGTGAAAGATCTCTCTGATGTCTGGCAGAGCAGTTGACATGGACGGGACATTGTTAACAAAATATACAATACATTTCCATTAATAGATTATGCATTACAACAAGTGAAATAATTCATATGTAGAACACGGGTTAAAGCAACATGCATTACAAGTGTTAAAGAGCAATCTTACAACAAATACAAAACATGTGTAAAAACGTGTTGGTCTATTAGCACGCTTCTAAATTAAGCGAAAGTTCCAAGACACATTGTTACACCATACATCACTAACCCTGTCAACAAGGCATTGGAGTCAGTACTTACTCCTCAAAGAAAAGATTATAGACTCTCTTGGCTATGTGGGAGGAGCTGAGGTGAAAAGTCCCTTTGCATGTACAAATGAGGGGGTATTTATAGCCAAGGGTGAAACTGACCCTTGTGGTTGTTCAACTACCCTAATGACCGTTTAACTTCCATGACTTCTCGACTTACATGACTCTTTGTTCAACAAGTGGGTGTCTTGGTATTCCACATTACATCACATTGATTGACAACAAGCCCATAGTGGAGATGTGGGAGACATGATTCATGACGTGACTCGACATGACTTGACATGACAATGCTGGTATATTCGTTCTGCTGTTGGGTGATGGATGTCTTCATGGTGTATCATAGCTTCACCTCCACATGGTGAAATGCTCATAGTGTTCTATGGTGCTTGGTTGCTTAATGAACCTTAACATGTTGTTCCTTTCTTGCATGTTGCAAGGCTTGATAGGTTCACTTGTTCATGAACATGCATGTTCGTCACATTCGTCTGCTTCACATGCTTCGTTCATTCATTCGTTGGTGAACCGATCCTTCTGCATGTGCTCCCCTTGTTCATCCCATTTGTCGTCTTGTCAAGTTTGTTGGTGTACTTGTACTTGCAATCGCTCATGATGATACAACACCTAATCTAAAACATCCAAGTCTACCATGACACATGACCATTTCGAATGCAGGTGACCAAGAGAGGCAGTAAGGTCATGATGCGAGATGACGGCTCCAGGCACTGCCGATGAAAACTGCACAAGAGTCACTAAGGGATGGAGACTAGAAATCTGAGTCGACAGTGACTGTTTGTGAGGTCTATCTCAGCTGGGAGGAAAAATTGCTCAAATTTTGGGAGGAATAGTCTGAACTACTGGAAGGCGAAGGCAGGAATGCTCTGCACATTTTTCATAATGAATGGGCAACAGGGTTGAATAGCCAGATTTGCACAATTTTCCAAGGGAACGAGCTAGGTTGCATGAAGGGTCAGTAGGTAGGGATTCACAGTTTTTCTGGGGAACTTCCCAAGAGACTGGCAGCCAAAACTACGCAATTCCCAGAGGGAAATGCTAGTTGGCTGCTGGGGTCACTGGAAGCCAAAACCACGTAATTTCCAGAGGAAACTTCCAGTTGGCTGCCCAGGAGACTGGTAGCATAAAATGTGCATTTCCTAGAGGGAACTGATAGTCTACTGCAGGGGCTGGTGGCAAGGGAAAATGCACTTAAGCCAAGATGTTGGCCTACTAATCATCTCTACACAATTTCTGAGCTGAGTTGACTGATGGGCAGTGGAAGGCTTGCTCATGAACACTACGTAATTTCTGAGATTAACAGTTGGTCGACTGTTGGGATGATTGACTAGGAAAACTACACAATTTTCTAAGGGAGACAAGGATGGGGACTTGGTGTCTGTCTGGCCTGTCTGCACAACTTCCTCAGTCAGTTGAGCAGGTGACGTCAATGGCCTCTATGCAATTTTTTAGGGGAGTCAGTCCTGGGGTGACTATCGGGTCTAACTATCCGAGTGGCCAGCATGAGGGTTGATTGAATTTCTTGTGGGCAGCACAGCTTGACAAGACTAGCTTGGTGCTTTTGCATTGTTCTGGTTGACAATCGATTGAGTTGAAAGTGGGGTGATGGTCTGGCTGTTAAAGGGGAGTCTGGTGGTCAAAACTTCAGCAAAAATGACTAAGTGTGTGAACGATCGAAAGATGCATATGTGATCATACGAACACAGACTTGCATGACATGACGACGAAATGACCAAACCATCTAGACACACATGTTCAACCAGACTGACCAACAATGTAAGTGACAAGCATGACACTCATGATTGAACGTTCATTGATTGAGACGATGCTTGTGCAACAATGAATTTGACTCCGTGTGTGAGTGCGACAGATGCTTTCATAGCGAACACAACAAGCACATACAAAGTGAAGACTTTGAGCATAACCAGAACATGGTCCTAAGCATGACTTAGAAATCAGCATGTAGAGACTTGAATGCAATGATCAAGCAAGGTGGATGTGAAGACTCACACGAGCACATGAAGTGAACCCAATTGTGAGCATTCATCACGTGAAACTCTTCAAGGGAGGCTCTGAATTTGGTGCACACCAAAATTTCAGAGGGTGGTTGTAGCTACTACAACACTTGGTGACACACTGGTAGAACTCCAACTTCTCTGTTTCGGTTCATTTCTAGCACAGAGCCTTGGTATTTTGGGGAATATTGAATCGTTGTGCGGGTTACTTTAGTTTCCCCACTTACCCCATGGACATACGTGGTTCACCCTTTTCCAACTCAGTAAAACATAGTCAAAAGTTCAACTTAGATCTTAGTGTTTCAAATCCGGGAAGGGTAGTTTAGCTCGTGAGTTGAAGATTTTCAGAGTGTAAGTTTAAATCTCTGGTGTTGCTCCACTACCAAAAGGCATGGAAAGTACCTTGGCAGAGTCACGCAGGAACACACACATTGCTCCACTGCCAGCGAGCCTGGTGAGTATCCCGATGGAGTTGCATGCATCACCTCTCTATGTAAGAAGCCTTTCTCTTCTTTCACCTTTGTATTTTTCAAGAGGACTGTGCATAGGCACTTATTTATTTTTGGGGCAGAAGAGGGATCCTGACTTATTGAGAGTGGAATAGGTCATTCCTTCATAGAATCATGCAAGACCTCTTACATAGTTTTGTTCGTTTAGATTTTCCCCTTCTTTGTTTCTACTAGTTGGATGAGCTTGAACACATAGAGCAGAAGGCTGAGTACAAACATGGGGCTTCCCAATGTGGACACAGGTTCACGGTTGGACTGAAACTTCCCTTACAGACGGTTCGTATTTTCCGCCAGGACTTCATTGGCTAAAGGTTATAATCAAGCACAGAGAAGGCGGACACAAGGCTGGCCAAGTGCTACAGTGTCACGAGTTTTCCTCAAATTTCAACCACATACTCTATCCAAAAGCCAAAACGTAGTAGTTGGTGTTGGGCTAATTTACTGACTAAATTAACACAAGTATTTAATTATCAATCCGGGTTTGTAAAACTTGGAGGCAAATCCACTATATATGGACATTAGATATAATCAAGTTTAGAAGATAAAATTTGGAGATTTAAAGAAGTACATATTACAAATATAAACCTATTTTAACAATTTCTAATTCATTTATGTAATATATGAGGGAAGAGGCTCCTAACTTAGGAGAACCAGGTTGTCCTTCCCTACAATACTACTTTCATGAAGGTAAATCTAAGAGCACTAATTAACAATGGTTTATGATGCAGAAGATGTAAAAGAAGAGGCTCCTAACTAAGAAGGTCCAAATTGTCCTTCTTCACAATCCTACCATATCACAATCACCATTGCTTCAAACCAGAAATGCATAAATAACTTCAAATGAGAACTGGAGAATGAAATTCAGTTTTAGTTCAAGATCAAATAGAAGGGGAATTTAACTTAAATTCCTTTGCGTCCCTTCATATGTAGATTAGAATTAAACCAATATTCATTCAACAATCATCACACATCTAAATACATTTGAAACAAAAACTAGTCTATGAAAACTATGAAAATTGAATCAAGAAGCGTACTTAGCTTGGTGTGGGGGCCCTCCACCCTTGCCTTGCACACTTGAAGAAATCTCAGCTACAGCAACTTCAGTAAATCAACCAAGTATGAACAACAAATTGGAATGAAACAAGTTCTTCAAATTAGCTCCCAACTCAAATTATACAAAAGTTACATATAAGTTCCATTCCAAAAGCCATCAAAGTCTTGGCTTTAAATAGAAGTTTTATGAAACAAACTGATCTATATTATCTCTAACACTCATATCTACTCATATCCACCTATCTAAGTCAAACTCATCCACTTTATCCCAAGAAATATGGTCAATCCCATAAAATCTCAAAACTGCCCTATTTCCTAGGGATTTTTTGGTGATTAGTCATGTTTGACCAGCTTTGACCGGGCCTAATAAAGCTTGTTTTTGCCGAACCAAGTGGAGTTAGCTTAGTCCTAGTTCCCAAGCTGTCCATCCATGCATAAAACTCGAGCCCAAGTGTCCTGCAAACATGTCATCCACATAGCTATTACAAGAATTTCTGATTCAGTCCAAAATTTCACTTGAAATTCAATTTTCATAAGAACTTCTAGAAATTGCAAAATTAAAATTAAACACCTGAATATGCATAAAATACATCAAAATGAGATGGATGTGATGGAAAATGGATGTAAAATATAAGGATTAAGTAGGTTTCCCTAAGCAAAAATAGACCAAAACTGAGGGCCAACAGTGTTCCTTCTTTTCATTGAGGGTGATACCTGTTGTTATGAGTTGTGTTGTATAACACTCCCATTCATGAACATACTCCTCCGACAAGCTCAAATCCTCCACCCCTCTCCATGCTTATTTATCTATGTTTTCGTTGCAGAAAATATTGATTTATTACATCTTGTGGATACCATTTGTCTGAATGAAGTTAAGTAGTTGACTTGATAATGAATGATCTCCACTCATTCCCATCATAGCATCTAGAACAATCTCTATCATGGTGCCATCTCCAATCTCCCAACGAATAAATCCCATTAGCTAGTGAAGTGTTTTCATGATACTACTCCATATGAAGGATTTATAAGATTTATTCGTGGCCCCATTACCTATCCATGTCGTGAAACTTTGACCATACATATATTTATCCTTAATATTTCTCCTATTTCCTTGTGTAATTCCCAAGAGAAATTATTTGCTTGCTTCTCAAGCCTCTCCACAAAAACCTTGTGTAGAATGAATAAATACAATTTGTGCCTTCATTCAATCTCAATAGAAAATTTGAATAACATAACCTACTACGACGAAATTTGGCAATTGTTACAATAACTGAGGGTAAGTTGAGTTAACACAAAATCAAACTACTCAACTAAACTCCAGTCTATCTCTAATCTAGAACTAGAGATCAGTTAATTGACAGACGTTGGAGTTTAACTCTACTAGATAGCTAATTTTAGCCATCATCAACTAGTCCACAACTCATTGAAAGCCATCTAACCCAAATTAACTGACAATAAACTAGTAATGTTGGAGTTTAACTCCACTAGATAGCTAATTTTAGCCATCAACTAGTCCACAACTCACTGAAAGCCATCTAACCCAAATTAACTGACAATAAACTAGTGATATGCCACATCGCACATGTTAACTCACAACTAACTTGAATTTCTATGAGACTGAATCCTAATTTAATTCTTTAACTAAGGCACAAGTCAAAGAAACCATTGCTTGATACATTTTCAACACAACACCCTTACTCACCTTCAAAGTGGAAAATTCAGGACAACCTACCACCCAACTTCCAGATTTAAACATAAAAATACATATGTCAAATGATGTAGCTTTTCACATAACCAATGAAAACATTAACTTAAATTGATTTACTTTTTTCAAAATCTATAATATATTAGGTTTATATTACTAATTATATATGGTTAAATATGATCATAAAACCATATCCCTTGGTCGTGATGATGGTTGGTTCTAAAAGCGTTGGCAAATAATTATACTATGTGATTTTTACATAAAGACTTTTCTCAAGCTATCTCTCTTTCTAATTATCTTAAATAACTTTAATAAATAGTTAACTATATATAAATAACTAATAAATAACTTATATCTATTTTGGATTATTAACACACATGAATTTTTTTTATTCAAAATGCCAATTTAACTGACATCTTTAACCCTTGTTATTTTCTTTTATTAAATATGCAACTTTCAATTATAACTTAAAATAAATAAATATTTTTTTTCTTTTTAAAAAGGTAAGAGGTATTCACTATCATGCATCTTGCCATCTTTCATAATGAAATGACTTAGAACATACAGTATTTTAATATATATATGTTTGTTGTGGTCAATTAAAAAAATATTAAAATTTTTTAAATAAATAATAATAATAATAAATAAAAATCTAAATAATTAAATAAAGTAAAATTTTTTAATTCTTTAATTTATGTTAAAATGAATATTTTTAGTTCACTTAATTTGATAGTTATCTTTCAAATTTTATTAGACTTTTTTTTTTTTTCCAAAATATTTTAAACTGATAAAATAAAATTAAATAAAATTGTTATAAGACTTTAAGCAAGTCTTTCATCAAATTCTAAAATATGTTCAAAGTCTACAATACAATTAAATTAAACATATATTTGATTTCCTAACGACAAAGTTAACATGTAAATAAACACTTAAAGCTAAGGTTTACAAGAACCTGCAAATTTTCGGAGTTTCGAATCTCCGGCTTCAGACTTCCAAGGGGGAATGACAAACTAAGCAAAACAGTTCAACTCATCCCATGAGGGAGTTATTTAAAAATCTGTTATGACATCAATATCCTCCAACCAAAAACCAAAAAACGAATCAGCGCTGCCTCGACAGGACACGAAATGGGCAGACAGATTCTAAAATATGTTTCTCCATTTTTGCTAATCACCCTAGTGGCTTTTATTTGGATCTATACCTAGATTTGGATTTATGGTTTTTTAGAGAGAAGTAATTAGTGAGATAAATCCGTTAAAAATTTTTATTATTTTCACTTTAGAGAGAAGTAATTAATAATATATATATTTTTTAATTTAAAATGTTATATAATGAATAATGCTTAAATTTTTTAAAAAAATAAAAATATACATACATAGAGATATTATGCTTTAAACATGGATTATAAATAAATAATATGGTGGTAAATGTGGAAAGACAAATCATTCCATAATTAATATCAAAAATTTATTTATAAAAACAACTTATTTATAATTTATTTTAAATTATGATTATTATTATAAAATTTAAAACTATTATTATTATTATAAAAAAACATGGAGCAAGATTCTTAACCACGGATATCTACCCTATTTTACTATGGAGATTCTTAATGTGTAAATAGGTTTTGTTATAATACCATGGGCCAATACCTTGGTTTTCTTTTCAAAAGAAAAAACACTTGCTTTTATTAATAAAAAAGGTTACATTTACATATTTCTTCATCTACTTTCCTCATATCATTAGCCCCTCAAAGTTTTATCATGTCCAATCTATATTATTCTCTATAAATTATCATGTTTTTTTGTCTAACTTTTTAACAAAAATTGCTAACAGAAATATAAAAAAATATAAGCATCCACACCTCCTTATGAGTCTCTTAACTATTTAGTAAGTTTTGCAAAAACTTTTACAACTTAATACAAAATCAGAGAACATAACTCAAGTTATCCCATAGATTCTATTCCTCATATTTAATAATTCCTAAATGATGGAAGGAGTTATTTTGTGAAGCAGTAAATTTGATATACGGGTCAATGTTGCTTCCCTACTTGGATGGACCATCTGCCACATGGTTTTGAACTCTATAAATGTGTGTGAAGGATATCCTCGTGAAACTCCTATTCTTGACTTATCATACTACATGCCCAAAAAACCATAACTCACTTCATATGGTGCGTGTTCATGTGACATTTTTTTATTATTTAATTAATTTAAAAACAAAAGAAAAACAAAATACAAAATTACTTTGGAGATAAAATTCAACCTTTGATTTATGTATACCATTATGGATATTCTAAAATAGTTAGGAAGTTAAACTCCTATCTTTCACTTCATAATTATTGATAATTAAAATAAAATTCTAAAGACCTATTTCAAAATGAATAGAGTCATCGACCTAATTAATTCATTTAAAACATCAACTAGTTTTATAGATAGTAACTATTGTATCTCAAAATTTGAAACAGCGCATAGGATTGAGAAGGTCTCACATACCAAAAGTTTTGGCATGATTAACCTTGATGCTCACAATTGAACCATTGTATCCTAACACTATACCTTCCTTCATTGGCATGAGACTTTTTCATAAGTTAGACATAGATTCATAGCTTTACACCTCCACATGTTTTCTAAGATGTTATTAAACATTCTAATCTCACCATAAATGTCTAGCCGATTGGTCTGATTCCCCTGATTACAACTATGAATACACATAGGGGAGGGAATATAGAAAGGTTGTACACAAAATGAAGTAGTCAAGTGGTGCAGATAAGACGAGAGGGTAGAGCCTAGAACTTTGTGAGGTTCCAAGTTACAAGAGAGGCCGAAGGGGCAAGTATAAGGGGGAAAGAAGGGAGTGTTAGGGAAAACCTAGTCTAGCAAGTCAAACCAGTAAGACAGTAGAAATGAAACAACATAATGGGTCATTGGTTTTATGGAGCAAAAAGCTTGTAACAGTAAGAGACATAAAGCAAACCAATCTTGATATCTCAAATTGAACCAACTGAATAGAGGAAATCCACGTAATGAGTGGTCATAAATCTCAATTTGGTCCCTTCTATAGATGTCAATCAATTATCCTCGTTTGTAGGTTGGTGTTACTATGCAAAAAAAAAGGATCTCCCACCTCAAGAAATGGCCAATGTGCATGGGGAAGCCCATCTAGACTAAAATGTCTCTTATGCGAGGACACTATTGCATTTTCCCACAACATCTATTATATATCCACTCAATCAAGCATTAAATCAGTCATGGAATGATGTACCTCTACCATCAAAGAGTGGTTATGCCCTATATAAACTCATGCAAGAGAAGTTAAGGATTATTATTGTCTTGGGAAGGTGCGTTGCCACTTCCTCGCTCCTTACTACCTAGTGGGATGACAACAATGTGTTCCGCTTCAAACACCTCATTCGAAGATGATAATGCAAATAGTTACATATATATGAGGCATTTTTCCTTAATATATTTTTAATAATTTTTATAAATTTTAAATTTTTAATGTGACATATATATTATTCATTTTAAGGTAGAAAAAATCCTTAAAAAAAAAAAAAATCCATAAAAAATATTAAAAAAGTTTTTTTATAACACTTATTATTAAACTTAAAAATAAAAGTTATTAAAAATCTAATGATTATGAATATTAATAATTATTTTAATTTATAATAGTAAAATGAATATTAATTTATAACTGCCATTTATATTTTATAACAAGTCCAAGCCATCTTATGACACAATGATAAAAATGTTTTAGAACATCAAGATCCTTCAATGCACCAACAAATCAACACTACTTCTACAAAGCACAAAATGGCAGAGGGATTTAATTAACTACCAACATAACTCATTGATTGCATCTTTTATAATTTGTTTCTGTATTTTTGCTAATCACCATAGTTGTTTATAGTTGGACTTATATTTCAAATACATTTTTGGAGAGAAGTAATTAATACAAGTTGCATATAAAATAAATTTATGAGCAATAAATCAAAAACAGAAAGAAAAGTCCAAAACAAAAACCTCTGAAAGTGCCTTGCCAATAAAACCCTTGACTTTTTGCAATAAATCTGCAAGTTTCCACTAGCGAGAGCCTTACCAACAAGAAAGGCAACCCAAAAGAGAATTCCTTCAAAACAGCAAATTAAACCAAAAGCACTTCGTTACTAAATATGTACATGATAAGATTTTCCATGGAAATTACTCAAAGGAATGACTTTAAAAATGAACACCATCAAAATATAACTATGCAGCCAGTATGCACTGAATAAAAATAAAAAATAAAAAATTTACGTGTATAGCGAGGGTTTGTAGAACAAAAAAAAGGACATGTGGCCTCCCAGAAGTAACGATCCTATAACTTTCAAAACAAGTCGAGTTAAAAAATCCCAACAAAACAAAATAATTTTTTTTTCTAAGATGCCCACAGGCCCTAAGGGTTGAACTTGCCTCTGATACCATATGTAACAGCCCAAATAAACATGTAATTAATCAACTAATTAACATCAAGTTCAAACTATGAGTAGCACTTACCTGTGGCTAAAGTCTGCTTACTACAACAAGGTTTTGCGGACGACTCTCCACCCAACCATAGGCTCAATTGTGCAATGACTTGCTACAACTAGCCACCCCCGAGTCCTCAGTCAACGTACTACTGCCAATGACTCCTCTGTCCTAGAACACTATTCTCCCAAGAGAATGAATGATATAATCTTGGAATGATGGAATGCCTCCCATCTTCCTCACCATCTAATAAATAGAACAAACATTGGAAGGGGAATCACATGCACACACTCCATGTGTCTACATGCAATTTTATTGTTTTCTTATTTTATTTACTTTTGATAGCTTTACTGATTTTTTAATGTTTTCTTGTTTTATTTCTATTTATATTTATTTAGAGCTTTAGTATGGTTATTTATTATTGAAGAGGGAGTCCATACAGGTTGCTAGATTTTAATGAATTTGTGGAAAACCTGTGAGTAGTTAAGAAACCAACGTTTCAGACTAACTTGGTGAGTCCATCATCAGGGCAATGAGATTATATTTGAGAAGAGGGAATGAATTTCAAAACCTTATTAATAGTTATTGATTCTGGCTCTGGAAATTCTTATCTTCTCAAAATTTAGAGCATTGTTCATTATGTCCCTTCCATGGTGGGACTTAATGGTATTGAAGAGGGAGTCCATACAGGTTGCTAGATTTTAATGAATTTGTGGAAACCTGTGAAGTAGTTAAGAACCAACGTAGGACTAACTTGGTGAGTCCATCATCAGGGCAAATGAGATTGTATTTGAGAAAGAGGGAATGAATTCAGAACTTAATTAATAAGTTATGAATTCTGGCTCTGGAAATTCTTTATCTTCCTCAAAAATTTAGAAGCAATTGTTCATTATTCCTTCCAATGGTGGACTTAATGTATTGAAAGAAGGGAGTCCATACAGGTTGCAGATTTTAAATGAATTTGTGGAAACTGGAGTAGTTAAGAAACCACGTTTCGGACTAACTTGGTGAGTCCATTCATCAGGGCAAATGAGATTGGTATTTGAGAAGAGGAATGAATTTTCAGAACCCTTGTTTTTTATATTTTTTTATCATTGTTTATTATTTAATTTCCTTGTTATTTTTTTTAAATATTATTTATTTTAATTATTTTTATTATTTAATTATTAAGGGATTTATTATTATTATTAATATTATTTACTATTTTTATTATTTATTATTAAGAGACATTACAAACACTACTTCTACAAGGCACAAAATGGCAAAGGGATTTAATTAACTACCAACATAACTCCTCGTTTACATCTTTTATAATTTGTTCTTGTATTTTTGCTAATCACCATAGTTGTTTATAGTTGCACTTATATTTCAAATAGTAATTAATAATACAAGTTGCATCTAAAATAAATTTATGAGCACAACTAGGATAAGTATTTTTAAGGGGGCCTCCAAGGTAGCTCATTTAGCAAGTTTGTGATATAAAAAGTAATGTGACTGATGAAGGTTCCATGCTTGATCCTTTGTAGTGGACCCATCTAGTTGTATTTGGGGTGAGGTAGTGATACCTAGGGGTTGTAGTGGTAGCATTTGGAATCAACCCCATGTCATGTGAGTACGAGACTGGATGAATTATCAATTCCTCTTATCGCCAAAAACAAAAAAAGTGTCTTTAAGAGGGCCCCTAGATGGGGTAAGTAGCGATGCATTAAGGGCATCATCACCTCACTTAATGAATGAGATTGGTGTGCCACTTTTCTAACTATGATTAAGATATGTGGTATGTTACTCAAGTGTAGAGGAGCAACATGTATGATAGTTATAGCTCCTTTATGGACTGTATCTAGATTTTGTTACTTGCATGAGCCCTAGGTTCGATGGTGATGAACTTGACCCATTTAGCATCATCTCCCAGTATGTACCAAACCATTGAAATCAATGCCATCATTATTGGCCTTATCTCATCTTTAAGCATGTTGCTTGTGTTGTAGTCTATGTGGCTTTTTCCTACATCATGTTTGTTTTAGCTCTTGTCTCTCTCCAATAGTTGTGTACACTATCAGTGGTTACATTTCATGTGCTTCCAACCTTCATCAACCCTTAAGTCTGAATGTGAAGTCCTTTTCATTGAATTGGTATCTAGTACATTTCCCCTTAGCATGCAAGAATGGTCAGGCAAAGGGTTCACAATGAGCATGGTGGTGGAGGTCAAGGGAGTCATGGTGAGTCTAAAATTCACTTGACAGAGGATACCTCTGCTAGATGACTCGAGGAATAAGCTCCAACAATGGTCTAAGATGAACTTTGGGACTTTGATGAGGATATTGTTGTGGACAAGAACTACTTGTCAGAGTTTGAGGTGCTTGCATATATAAGGGATTGGATGCTTGACACGGGACATACACTTGGTAGGTGAAATCAATACTTACCATAGACTTATATTGGAAAATGCAGATATTGATGGAAAATGTTATCATGGACAAGAATGATGCTAAGGAAAAAAAATTTGTTAATGTTAGACGAATTGGTGCTCCATCAGAAGGAAATGGGGGCGTGGCTCAAGAAAATTGAAGCCAATGTTGCTCATGGATTGGGTCTGAGCATTTGCAACCATGGGAGCACCACTCCCATCAAGGTGGATGTACCCACTTTTCCTTAGTTCCTCTAATGAATTATGCTATTTTTTTTACTTTTTATTTTTTGGTTTTAGCAAACCTTTTATGGTTGGTTTGCTCTTCTTTGTCCATAGTTATACGACTATTAATTATAGGCATTAGTCTTTACAATGCTCTTTCAATCTAGAATTCTCTCTAATAATTATTGGACATATGACCTCATTTTCTAATGATGCCTTGTTGCTTTGTCAATAATTTGGTTTCTCAAGTGGAAGAAATTATATATATATATAATATATATATATAGAGAGAGAGAGAGAGAGAGAGAGAGAGAGAGAGAAAGAACTATGTAAGGCTCAAAAAGTTAGTTCAAAATAGTTTTTAGAGACAATGTGAAAGTTCTTTGAATATTTATTGTGATGGCAGTTTAGCTCTCTTCAATTCCCTTAAGGGTAAGACCCCATAATCAAAATTAATGAATTTACTGCAAATTTACTAATCCACAAATGTAAAAAATATCTAATTTTTTTTATACTTTCATTTAATATAATAATTATATATATATATATATATATTAATATATATATATAATATATATATATATAATAATATTAATTAATCTAAATAATCTATTATCTTGAAATTCCTCAATATAATTAATTGATTTATTTCCAGCATCTAACACCTTTTATAGTTAACAATATTTCCCAATAAACTTGAAACATCACATACTTACTTTGTAGATGGTGTCCTAACAAACATTTTTCATGAATTAGGGACAACGTCATATTTGGTCACCTTTAAAGTGCTTTTTATAAAATGTTATGAAACGTGGTTATGGCAACTGATTTCACCGGTTTCGACCACGAAAACCCAAATATACCCAAGTCGACTACGCCGAGGAAATCTTAAAAAAAAATAAAAAATACATACATAATTTTTTTTTATTAATATATTTTATCATTTTTATTTAAATTTGGGTTTGGAGTATGTTTTACAATTATTTCTGTTTGGTTTAGAGTTTGTCTTCTTCTAAAGCAAGGAAACAAGTTAACAAACCAAAATCCAAGAGTGAAAGCCTACCCCTTACGAACCACTATCAGATTATTCCAGGTGCCTTGGTTTTCTTTGAATAACGGTGATGAGTCAACCAAAAATCATCAGATTATTCCAAGTGGCCTGGTTTTCCTTGGATAAAGGTTATAAGTCAACCAGAAATCACTATCCTCACTATCATCATTACGACTTTGACAACTAATTTATAATAAATTTTCCCTCTTCGAATAAAAACTCTCATCTAGATTAAATGAGTAATCATATCCAACTGCTACTTTGAAACTCCCATCATTTTTCAGAATCTCTATGGGGCCCACCTAAATTACATGTATGTATTTTTACTTGGATTCACTAAGCGCGAAGTTAGCCTGCGAATAAATGCCTAAAACTCTGGTTTGCAATAACACTCAGATTTTCGGGTTCCGAATCTCCCACTGGGGATTTTGATTCGAGAAGGACAAACAACTTGAAAAGGGCCCACTAAACTTCCTAGGGAACTCGAACAAAGGAGTTGTCTATAATGCGACTTTTTGGAGATTCCGGTGACGGAATCCGACGGAGGAAATTGAGCTTAAATCTTGATTTGCTGCAGTTAAAATGGTTTTTTAACTGCATATTTGGATTCTGCAGAAACTAGCTATCAAACTTGCGATTCCAATAAATTGCTGCCGGATTTTGACCAGAAAAACCCACCGGAAAGACTTCCAAAAAGTCTCATTATAGACAACTGCCTCGAACAAATCAACGCTGCCTCGACAGGGCACACAATGGGCAGAGCTTCATTTTCACCGATTACAAAAAACTTCCTCTGAGACAAGGCACAGCGAAAACAACAACCC